>NW_020869313.1:662886-690386 GCF_003789085.1 Penaeus vannamei | reverse complement strand
GTAATGGCGGGCGTGAGGGCGTCACACTCGGCCCTGGTGTATTATGCAACCCGTTGAAGTGTACTTCCTCCCTCCCTCGGCCCCTCCATTTCATTTCGGCGGGTCTGGTTGTCTCTCTGTCTCTCTCGCGCGATCTGTGTGTTTGTCTGTATTATTTCTTTCTTTCTTTCTTTCTTTCTTTCTTTTTTTCTCTCTCTCACTCTCTCTCTCTCTCTATCTTCTCTCTCTCTCTCTATCTATCCCTCTCTCTCTCTATCTCTCTTTCTCTCTCTCTCTCTCTCTCTCTCTCTCTCTCTCTCTCTTCTCTCTCTCTCTCTCTCTCTCTCTCTCTCTCTCTCTCTCTCTCTCTCTCTCTCTCTCTCTCTCTCTCCTTTCTCTTTTTCTTTCGTTTTCTCCCTCTCTCTCTCTCTCTCGCTTTTCCTTCTTTGACTTACTCGTTCTTCCTCCTCTTCTTCCCGCCCTCCTCATCTCGTCTTCCTCCTCCTCATCATCACCCTCTTCCTCCTCCTCCTCTTCCTTATCCTCCTCCTCTCTTCCTCCTCCTCTCTCCTCCTTCCTCTTCCTATTCTTTTCTCTTCTCTCTCCTTCCCCTTCTTGTCATGGGTAAAGACGATCGCCAAGGATATTCTCTCCGTCTTATTCATGAGTCATTTCTGTTCGCGAGAAAACGTTCCTTATTTATTTATTTATTTATTTATTTACGTTTGGTGGGGCCGTATTTACGTTTTGTTTGTTTGTTTGTTTTTTAAGTGTTTTTGTACGTGTGGTAGGTATATTGTTTGTTTTTTGTTTATGTTTTTATATGCCTCTTTCTCACTACTATTTTTTTAGTTGTTGTTTGTTGTAAGTTTCATTCCGTTGTTTTATTTATTATTTATTTATTTATTTATTTATTTTTACGAGGTGAAAATTTCATTGGCTGGTCGAACAGATTGCCCGTTTATAATTAGTCTTTTGCACTGCATTTTTTTCGCCTTCGGGGAATAATTAACAAAATTATTCGTGTTTATTTTGAATGCAATCAACTGTAGGAATTGTTTTAAACGTTTTTCCGTCTCTGTTTTTTTTAATCATTCGCTGGTTAATGATTTTGGATGAGTTACCAGATACTGATTAATGTTTGGGGCGGATCCTCGCTATCTGCCTTGTTAGTCGAAAGTTTTTGTTTTCTTTCTAATTAACTTAATATCCTTAACGGAAACGATTACTTCGAGAGGAAACACAGGTAGTGGGAGAGGCCCCCGAGACGCGCCAAATGGCACAGGTTATCGGAGGGGAGATGGGTATATTGTGTGACCTTCGGATGGCAATACCGATCACGTCGTTTATTGAATTTTCCGCTCCTAGTCAGCCGTCTCTTGCCCCCCCCTCCCCTTCCCCTCCCATCCCCCAACCCCCTGCAACCCCCTCCTACCCTCCTACCCTCCTCCCTCCCTCCCCCCTCCCTCCCTTCCCTCGTACCCCCTTCTCTCCACGTTTTTTTTTTCCACCTCCAAAATCGCTTTAGAGTATTTTAGTTCGGTTCGAAATCGGAATTCGTTTTGTTCGGCTTGTATTTACATGTTTCGTTATACACGCTTTGCTTGAGGCCGAACACACCATGTGCGAACGAACACAGTCTGTCGGTGTTCGAATGAGTGGGTTTTCGTGGGTCTGCACTCAGGGGATGAATATAAGCTTGTACGAGTATATTGCGTGTTATATACCATTTTGCTGTACGTGTAGATAAACTATATTTCCCCCCGTTTTTTTGGAAAGAGGAGGAGAGGGCATGAAAGAATAATTATGATGAATTTTAAAAAAAGGTGTATTTAAAACTGTAGGTCATGGATTTTTTTTCCTTTTTTTAATAATATGAATGCACCCATTTTTATAGTTCTTTTTTTACGGGAAGCGATTGCAAAATTAAGAATGTTTAAATTCACACAGACAGATTATATATATATATATATAATATATAATATATATATATAATATATATATATATATATATATATATATATATATATATATATATATATATGCCTCCTTGCTTTCCTGCCTTTGCTTTCCTGCCTCCTTGTTCCTTTGCCTTTTTGTCACATTGCTCTCCTTCCCTCCTTGGCTCACTTACCTCCTTGGCTCACTTACCTCCTTGGCTCACCCGGTCTGAGACTATCGCCCCGAACAGCGCGGCGGGATCACTTGGCCGCGAGAGGGTCCGCAGAGGGTTTCCGATAAGGGAGTAGCACCCACTTCGGGGCTTCCAGGGGCGTCCTCTTTGCCTCTTAGGATGCCTTGGATTCGAGTTTTGTTCCGGCTTTGGGAGTTTTTTTGTTTTTTCTCTCTCTCTCTCTTTGTGTCTTTTTGTTTCTCTTTCTCTACGCTGGATCGTTCTCATTCTCGCATTTTTTCTCGATCGCTCGTTGGTTTTAGTCTCTTTCTCTCTTCTCTCTCTCTCTCTCTCTCTCTCCTCTCTCTCTCTCTCTCTCTCTCTCTCTCTCTCTCTCTCTCTCTCTCTCTCTCTCTCTCTCTCTCTCTCTCTCTCTCTCTCTCACTCACTCACTCACTCACTTTTTATGTGTTCCTTTTCTTCATCTAAGTTCTCTTTACCTCCTCTTCCTCCTCCTCTATCTTATCCTGCTCTTCAACTACACTTCCTTCGCCTCGTCCTCCACTCCTTCCTTCCTTCCTTTTCCTCCTTCCGGTCATGACCTCTTTGACATCCCTCTGCCATCTCGGCCAACTTTTTCCTCCCCTCCTTCCTTTTTTTTCCTTCCTCCTCCTCCCTCCTTCCGCCACTCGCTCCTCCGTACTTCTTTCCGTACTCCTTCCCCACCCCTCCTCCTCCTCCTCCTTCCCCTCCTCCTCCCACCCCACGCTCGCCCTCGCCCCACTCGCTCCTCGCGCCCCGGGGAACCCTCAATATCATCTCTGGAGCCAATATACAGTAAACAGATCCATTGGGCGTTTATGGAGGTCCCGGGCCTAGGCATTGGAAGCGAGGTGCTACGAAGTCGAAAATGACGAGTCTTTCGATCACAATTGAGTTTTGGGGAAGCATGGGCGGCCGTGCGCCCTCGCTGGGACGGCGCCTGGGGTGTTGGGAGGGTGTGTGGGCGGGGGAGGGGGGTGAGGAGGCTTGGATGAGGGAGGAAGGGGAGGTGGGAGGCAGGAGGTGGGAGGAGTCTGCTGCCCTTTGATGCAACGTCAGGAGGAGACCATAAAACGAATAGATTAGATAGTCAATAGCACTTAGGCACAATAAACTCGGTACCTCGCCGTGATAAAATGCAAAGAAGCAATATTCCGTCTCTGGCAACGCCCTTTAATATTCCAATTCTCTGTATTATGACGCTATGGGTCTGACTCTTCGCTGCATCTGCCTCCACCCCGGCCCTGCATGCTCCTTGCTCCGGGCTTGCCTTTCCTCGGGCTTTCCTTCGTGCGTTGCCTTCTCTTATTTTTATCTGGTTTTCCTTCCCTCTTTTCGTATTTTCTTCTTTCCTCTCGTCTCCCCTTTATTTTTATTTTTTTCCCCTCTCCTGTTTCATCGACGTCTTAGGTTTCCCGCGCCGTTCCGCGACGCCCATCTCCGCATCCGATCGGGGAGTGTCATCGCGTCTTCCCGTTGTCTTCGTCCATTATGCAGCCGGACATTAGGGGATCCCGTCACCCGCGCCCTTCCCCGCTCAATTATTCCCCCGTCAAGCCGAGGATTCGAACGCCCTCGCGATGGGTCTTGCGCCGATTCGAACGCCCCGATGGGTCTTGCGCCGTTCGAACGCCCTCGCGATGGGTCTTGCGCCGATTCGAACGCCCTCGCGATGGGTCTTGCGCCGATTCGAACGCCCTCGCGATGGGTCTTGCGCCGATTCGACTTCCCTCAGTGACAATCCTTCCGTCCACGTGTTGCACGCCGGCCTGGCCATGTTGCGTGACTGGGGCCAGGTGATGTTGTTGGCTTCAATGAGGATAATGACGGCGATGCTGATAGCGAAGGAGGAGGAGGAGGAGGAGGAGGAAGCAACCCGGGACGCGTCTTGTTTTTTTTTTTTTTCTTCTTCTTCTTTGGGCAAATGTTTTTGGTATTGTGTTATTTATCCTTTTTGTTTTGTTTTTTGTTTTTCTTTATGACGATTTGTTGTTATGCGGTGAATGATGCTTGTCTCTCTCTGATGGGCGTGTTGGGGATTGGACGCGTCAAAGCTGTCGTGGGGGAGATCTCGAAGGTCGATTGTGTGAAGATAGGCCGATGTGGTATGGCTTTTTTAGGCTTGTCTGGTTTTTTTTCTAAGCCTAAAAGTTGAAAATATACATTAAAAAATCTTTTTTATGCTTGTCTGTTGTTGTTTTTTAAGGCTAAGAGTAAAAATATATATTTGAAGTTTCTTTCTCCTACCAGATTTCCTTTCCTTTCTTCCGTCCTTCTTTACCGCCCCCTCTATTCTCTCCCTCGTTGCCCCTCCGCTCCCATCCTTACCCCTTTCCCATGCTCCTGTCTTCGCCCTTTCCTCCACCCCCTCTCCCCTTCTCCCACTCCCTCACCTCTTCCCCCCCCCCCTCCTTCTCCCCCTTCCCTAATCCCCCGTCCCCTACTCCCTCTCCCTGTACCCATACCCTTCCCTCCTTCCCCCCTTCCCCACACCCCCCTCCTTCCCTTCCCTTCCCCAAACCCTCCCTCCTTCCCCCCTATCCAGACCTCCCTCCTTCCCCTTCCCCATACCCTCCCTCCTCCCCCCCCCTCCTCCTCCTCCTCTTCCCCACACCCTCCTCCTCCCCTTCCCCCCCCTTCCCCCCTCCCCGCCGACCTTTGGCAGCCTTGTCAGCGATAACATCTGCAATATCCCATAAAGTGAAACAAGCGCAGACGATGTGACATTCTTTCCGCTCCTCCTCCTTCTGATATGCATTTCCCGAGGGAGATCGACCTAAGATTCTCCGGAGTCGAGGTCAAGACGGCGTCGACGCGCGCGGCTCCGGGCTAATTGAGTCGTCGGGTGTTCGCGTGTGATCCCCGTCCTTCGCAAAAGGGGGGAAGAATAAAGAAGAAAGGGGAAAAGAAAGGAGAGAAAGCGGAGGGAAAGATTTCTCCCGTCGATGGGATGTCCAAGCCGAGAGATAAAATGGAATTAGGCTTGCATGAGGGTATCTTTTTCTTCTTCTTCTTCTTCTTCTTCTTCTTCTTCTTCTTCTTCTTCTTTTTGGTTAGGTGTGACTGGAGAATGCGCTGCAGATAAGGTCGAGATTATTCCAGCAGAATAGTTATTGTGTTGAAGTCTACGGACACATCCAGCCACGTTTACTTTCCCGGGACGTAAGATGTGTGGATTGTTCTTTTCTTTTAAATGATATATTATAGATCAGGATAATGTTATGATGTAGATTTCCGCTGTAATACTGTTATATAATGCTCTGACCATGCACCAAATGTACCGCAACTTGCCCACGCTTGTATAGTTAGCCAGGGTGGTAAATAAAGAATTAAATTAAATCGGACGAAAGCAAAAAATGGAGACGGACGCCGACACCTCGCAAGCAGGGTACACCACCGGAGAAATTCGTGTTATTCGAGAAATCGGACGAAGAGGAATACCAGATCAGAAAATAGACCCCCTTGGGTAACCGGGAGAATCGGGACAACGGAATCGAAATAGCAAAATCCGTCGAAATAGCAAGATCCGTCCGAAATTATCCCGACATTCGAGCCTCTCCTTCGGCGCGGAAATAAGGACGAAAAGTGTCTCGGTGTAAGATTCCGAGGCGGAGGACAAGCAACACGGCGCTGAATGTTGGATGCCGTGTACTCGGGCGGGCGGGCGGCGGCGGCTGACAACTGGGGCCCTTATGAATACATCAGCCTGCCAAACTGACGCCGGAGGAACAATCTGGAATAATCCCCGCTCGGTTTTGAATTAAGCGCGGGATGCACTTCTGGGGATGCCGTTTTGGGTCTCGCGAAGGTTCTTCCGGTGGTCGAGTGGGAGAGGTTGGGAAGGGCTCTCTCTCTCTCTCTGGTCTTCTCACTCTCCTCTCTCTCTCTCTTCTCTCTCTTTCTCCTCTTTCTCTCTCTCTTTCTTTTCTTCTCTTTCTTTCTCTTCTTTCTTCTTTCTTTCTTTCTTTCTCTTCTCTCTCTCTCTCTCTCTCTCTCTCTCTCTCTCTCTCTCTCTCTCTCTCTTCTCTCTCTCTTCTCTCCCTCTCCCTCTCCTCTCCTCCCTCCCTCCTCCCTCTCTCTCTCCCTCCCTCCCTCCCCCCTCCCTCCCTCTCCCTCCCTCCCTCCCTCTCCCTCCCTCCCTCCCCTCTCCTCCCTCCCCTCCCTCCCTCCTCTCCCTCCCTCCCTCCCTCCCTCCCTCCCTCCCTCCCTCTCCCCTCCCTCCCTCCCTCCCTCCCTCCCTCTCTTTCTGGTCGTGGTGGGTGAGGAACTTTCAAACAGGGACTTCGTTTTTTTCTTGGTGTTGTGTATAATGTTATTGATATCTGAGTAACTTTGTTGTGGAGAATTCGTTGTTTATACAAGCAACTTCCTATCACTGTTATCCATTTGACATTTGGTTACGATTCGGGCAGCCTGAGGTGAGCGGCGAAATAAAATGTTAAACAAATTCAAATCCTCAACAATCTTCTAATGGAACAAGTTAGTTTCGGGTTTTATGCCGGATGTGAAAAAGTAATCTTATCAGCCAAAAGTAAACAGTCTTTACTATATATAGAAAATGAATGTGTGTGTCTGTGTGTGTGTGTGTGTGTGCGTGCGTGTGTGTGTGCCCCTTGTATGTATGTAAAGGCAGCATTCACATTAGAGCACATGTGAATCACAGGCGAAGAAAAGGCCAAGCCACACGCACCTCACTTTTCTGACAGAGGAAGTTTGAGCAGAGCGGAGCAATCCCACCTGAATACTAGGAAACAATAACCCTCTGAACATGAGGGGCCAAACTTTGATTGCAATTAAGATTATCTTCTAACATGAATATGCATAGGGCGCCACACCTTGCTGCTCCCTCTCATATTAGGGGGCCCAGGCTGGGATCACCGCCGCTTCCAGATACTCGACTCTCGCCCTGCCCCTTCGCGTCGCCTGCTAGATTTATGGCCCTGATGGAGTGATGGAGTGATGGAGGGGCGGAGGCCACGGCGCGCGGCTCGTCCACGGGTGCTCTGACGTCGCCCTGCTGTATGATGGCCGTTGTTTTGCTGCGCGGGCCTTTGCATGCGGACGATCAACGGGGTTTGTTCCGTTCTCCCCGGGGAAGCCTTGGGGCCCGTGAACTGTCTGCGTGAGAAATGAGGTGCATATACAGTTACGTTCATGGGCGGAGATCTTGGCTGGGATAGGACGACAATGCAGGCAGTGCGGGCGGAGGCGTCCGTGTCACGTAGACGGGCGTGAGCTGTAGGCGGTGCAGGGGAGTTGGTGTAGAAAGATAGAGGAATGGGTTGTGTAAGTGTGTGTATACAGTTTGTGTAAGTGTTTGCGTTTGTACAAGAATTATTTACTTTACAACGTGCTTGTATTGAGGTGATAGAGCTATTCTCTCTCTCTCTCTCTCTCTCTCTCTCTCTCTCTCTCTCTCTCTCTCTCTCTCTCTCTCTCTCTCTCTCTCTCTCTCTCTCTCTTTCATCTCTGTTGCTTGTTCTTATTCCTCCTTTTGTACGCACGTCGCATTTCACATTCATTTTGTTCCTCCATTTATTCCTTTCGTCGCAGCTTTTCCCCCTTTCCTTCCCTCGCCTTTTCCCCTCTTTAGCATATTTCTTTCCCCTCATCCAACCTAACTTTTCCCCTTCTTGCCTTCGGCGCCGTTCGTGTTTCACGTCACATCTCTCTCCCTATCGCTCTCCCCCATTTTCTGTATTTTTATTATTATTATTTTACTTTCCATCGTTATCATCTCCCCATCTCTTTCCCTATTGCCCTCGATTTTATTTACACTTGCCTACTTCATCAACTCTCCGTCTTTCCCTCTTCTCTTACCTTAATTATCCGGTTTTACTGCCAACTCGACCTTTCGCCTTCCCCTCTCCCCTTTCCCTCCCTCCTCTGACCCCTCTTTCCTCCTCTCCCTACCTTCCCTTTCCCCTCTCGTCTCCCCTTTCCCTGCCCTCCTCTGACCCCTCTTTCCCTCCTCTCTCCCTACTCCCCTTTCCCCTTTCGGCTCCCCTTTCCCTGCCCTATCTTTACCCTTTTTTCCCTCCCCTCTCCCCGTCCCCTGCCTACCTTTTCCCTACTCTCTCCCTACCTTCCCTTTCCCCTTCCCTCTCCCCTCCCCTTTGCCCCTCTTCCCCCCCTCTCCCCCCGCCTTCCCTTTCCCATTAGCTCCCTATCCTTTGGCGAATTACCCCATCATTTTCTCCTACCTTTCCCATTTTTCTATCACTTTACCCCCCCTCCCACTCCCTCCCTCCCACTTTTCCCTATGCCTCCTACCTATCTCCCCCTCCTCCCTCCCTCCACTTTCCCTATGCCTCCTACCCCCCTCCGCCTCCTTCCTATTTCTCTCTCTCTCTCCCCAGTCCCTCCCTTTGCCTTTACCCTCCCCTCTTACCCTCCCCTCTTCCCTTCCCCCGCCCCCACCTGCCTATCACCTTGTTCCCCACGCCCTCTTTCGCTCTCTCTCTCTCTCTCTCTCTCTCTCTCCGTCTCTCCCTCTCTTTCCTCCTCCACCCACGCTTTTATTCCCTTTCCCTCTTCCTCCTGATCCTCTTCCCCGTCTTCCTCTCCTTCTATCCCTCCTCCCCTCTCCCTCCTTCCTTTACTCATTTTCCTCCTCCTCCTCCTCCTCCTCCTCCAGCCGCTATTCTTTTTCTTCTTCTTTTTCTTTTTTCTCTTTTTGGGGGGAATAAGCTCAGGCAGGAGAAGTTAAAAGTCCACATTTTTAGTCGGCTGGAGATTTTGTTGCTCTCGGGCGTGGTTCGCCAGTTGAGACTTATTTGTGTTGGTTCTCTACTAAATCTATTTACCCCGTGCCTTATGTGCCCCTGTTGGTTCAAGTACCTGGTTTTGTTTTCCATATGTATACCTTGTTCTCCTCCTCCCCCCCCCCCCCACCAGTGTCTACCCTTCCCAACCTCCCCTTGGCTAGACGCTAAGACCCCCAACAACACCCCCACCCCCTTTTGTTTTATTGTTTTCTTTGTATTTTTGAAAATGATTTTTTTTTTTTAATTTCTTATATTTTGTATTCGATTTTTTTCTTGGGGGGGGGAGGGAGAGGAAGGGAGGGAAGGAGGAGTGCTGGATTTACAAAGAAAATGCCTTCCTGCTATTGTCTGTTCATCTTATTTTTATTTTTTTTTGGGGGGGAGGGGAGGGGGGAGAGGAGTTTGTTAAATAGCTTGGAGGGATAGAACTTCCAGGTCTTGTTAAAATGAGGGCCGTCTGTCTATAAACAGCCACTTATTTTTCCCAAGCTCTCTGCCATTTTTTTTTTTTTTTTTTTGCTGCGGTCGCTTATGTACGACGATTCCAGGTGCTTTTCGCCCTTAAGTGTTGTGTGTTTTATTAGATTCTTGTCTTTTCTTTCTTATTTATTTTTGTAGGTTGAAAAATCTTTTGGCTACGGTCGCTGTTGTTTGTTGTTATTCTCTTTTTTATTATGGCTATTATTATCATTATTATTATCATTGTTTTCATCATCGTCATCATCACCATCGTTATCATCAGCCATTATTATCAGTGTCGTTGAAAAGTATGATTATTTTGTATTGTTGTTGTCATCATTTTCTTTTTCATTATTATTTGGTTGATTGTATAGTTGTGGAAAGGTAACGTTGCTCATTATGTCGCTCCTCCTTTTCTTCCACTTCCACCTCCATTTATCCTCCCTCTCTCTCCCTCTTCTTCCATCCACTCCTCCGCCATCCCCTCCACTTCGTCAACTTTCTCTCTTTCCCTCCTCCACTTCCTCTGCATCTCCTCCTCCCAGATCTCCCACCCACCTCTCCTCCCCTCTCTCCTCTCTTCCTCCTTCTCCTCTACCCTTCACCCCCATCCACCCCCTCTACAGGATCCTCGGCCACGGCAGCGACTCCCAAATCCCCTTCCCCCACTCCCCTCCCTTACTCCCAAATCACCCTCCCCCACCTCCTCCCCTCCCTTACTCCCAAATCACCCCTCCCCCACCCCCCCTCCCCGTACCCCACCCCACCCCTCCCTCCGGCTCTGAGAAGTCCCCTATCACCCCCTTGCGTGGCAGCCCGGCAAACAAAAGATCCGTTGTTTATTTTATTACCGTCTCAATTATTCCTTGCGCCGAAGAAAAGGCGATCGGGACAGGGGTTCTGCGGGCCACGCACATTGTCTGCGCGCGGAGAACAATGGTCAGCGCGATGTACAAGCCTACGCGTCACCCCTCCAGCTGGGAGAGAGAGGGAGGGAGGGAAGGAGGGAGGGAGGGAAGGAGGGAGAGAGAGAAAGAGAGAGGGGGAGGGAGGATGAATAGGGAGAAGGGAGGGAAAGAGAAGAAGAAGGGGATAAGAGGAGGAGGAGGGAGAGAGGAGAGAGAGAGAGAGAGGAGAGAGAGAGAGAGAGAGAGAAGAGAGAGAGAGAGAGAGAGAGAGAGAGAGAGAGAGAGAGAGAGAGAGGGCTGAGTCGGCTTGGGTTTACGTCTCAAGATTTGCCGCTTGCACACCAGCTGGCGCGGAGGTTCCGACGGTATTTCGCAGCATGAATAAATGGTGCAGCAGAATCCAAATGTTCAAAGACAGTCAAATAAACACGTAGGCACAAAGACAGATATAGATACAGATACCATATACTAGATCCATGAAATATACTTATAGCACAACGATACAGTAGAAGGCAGTGAATGAACACAAGGGAGCCGAGCCGCGAGTACGTGAGGACGGTGTGCATGGCACTGCAGAAGCCATCGTGGCACGGCGGCGCTCCTGCATTTGCATACTGATGGCGGCCGTCGGGAGGAGGGCATCCAGTCGGAGCTTTCTCGGCGGTGTAAAGAGATTAAAAACCCCGGAAGAGAGCCTAATGGTCGTAGTCAATGGAAATAGCCGTGGGATGAGGACTGTTCTGCCTGCTGCCGGAGCTGAACGCCTCCCGGGCCTGCAGATCGAGGCGCTGTACGGAGCTGTGTGTGTGTGTGCGTGTATTTTGCATCTGTGCTTATGTGTATGCGGGTATATATTCCTTCTATATGTGTGTGTATGTGTGTATATTATAACTATGTGGAAATGAGATGCTATCGTCTGTAAGTGTGATGTAATTTCTTTTCTGATATAATTTCCCTCGACATGATACATTTTTATTAAGAATATAAAAATCCAGTGATAATTTTATAAAAAAGAAAGAGAGAAAGAATGATAAATAAAAATCCTTTACACATGATTATACGTTCCTCGTCCCCAAAAAAGATTGAAGGAGGTTATGCAAAGCGGAAATATCTAACATTTGAAGTCCAACAAAGGCCGACAAAAACAAAGCGTCTTTTCCCTCCGCGTGAACCAACTATGCCGTAAAAAAAACGCGTCCCTTCAACTGAATTAGGGAAAAATGAAAGCAAAGATGGAGTCTACGAAATTGGACTCCATTCGGGCCAAACTGTGGACACATGAGCCCAACATCTCGGCAAACATGGCAGACATCTCCACCCGACATGACGCGGATCCTCTGCCGAATTTGCTGTCTCTTGCGCTCTCAAAAATGTCTCTTTACACATCTCCGAGGAGCTCTAACTAGTCGTCTTAAGCCAGTAGTCTCTGTGTTTTAACAAGCCTCAGTCTCCAAGAGGCAATTTAGGAAAATGAGCCTCGCTGAAATCCACGACTTTGTTCCTCCTTGGCCGACGAGGGAAAACTGTAATGAGTTTCGAGGGAGCGCCGCCAGAGGGAAGCACCAGTTACGTTGACGTTTCCGAAATGGTTTTATAAATGTTTTCTGCCCCGGGGGATGATACGACTACATTTCTTGGAGGAGGTATTCGATTTTCCCCTCTCGGACGTTCTCACGGGTCTATTTTTTCCCCTTTTTTTATCATTTTGTCCTTGATGTCGTCTATTGATCACGGTGGGATTAGATGCAGAGGGGCGGAGGTCACGGCGTCCTCTGAGAAGGGAGAGAGAGAGAGAGAGAGAGAGAGAGAGGAGAGAGAGAGAGAGAGAGAGAGAGAGAGAGAGAGAGAGAGAGAGAGAGAGAGAGAGAGAGAGAGAGAGAGAGAGGAAAAAAGCGAGCGAAAGATCTTGCAAACAGAGTTAATATTATGGGTTCATCGGAGCATATTCTTTCATGGGTCATAAGACAGAAGGAACGACACCCATGGGCGGATCTTTCAGGATCGTACCTTTGGAGCGCGTGGGCTTATCTTACTCGCTTTTCCTCCTCCTCCCCCTCCTCCTTCCCTCCTCCTCCCCTTCTCCCCCTCCTCCTTCCCTCCTCCCTCCTTCCCTCCTCCTTCCTCCCTCCTCCTCCTCCTCCTCCCCTCCTCCTCCTCCTCCCCTCCCTCCTCCCCTCCTTCCTCCTCCTCCTCCTCCTCCTCCCCTCCGTCTCGTCCTATTTTCTGGGTTTCTTCCCTTCGGTTATTTACTCTTTTCTTGTGGGTTGATTGTCTTTTTTATTTATTATTTATTTTGGATTTTTCTTTTTTATTTTTGTTTCTTCCTCTGTCTATCTCTGTCTCTGTTTGTCTCCCTCCACCTCTTCCCTCTCCCTCTCCTCTCTCCCTCTCTCTCTCTCTCTCTCTCTCTCTCTCTCTCTCTCTCTCTCTCTCTCTCTCTCTCTCTCTCTCTCTCTCTCTCTCTCTCTCTCTCTTCTCTCTCTCTCTCTCTCTCTCTCTCCCTCTGGCCTCCTCCTCTTCCTTTTCCTCCTCCTCCTCCATGTCTTGCTCCTCACACTTCCTCTATTCTTGACTTCTCACCCATCTTCAATCTTTCGCTCTCATTTTCTCTTATTCTCCTTCTTCTTCGTTCTCCCTGTATACCAGTTACGCCGCCGTGAGGATCGTTGCCGCATCCTGCTTGATTTCCGACGAAGGATTTCACTCGTTTTATTTTGTTTTTTTGTTTTTTTTTTTGTTTTTTATTTTCTAATCTTCAGGCTCTTGGTCAACCCCCTCCCCCCCCCCCTTCTACTTCCCAATCCCCACCATCTTTTTCGGGGAAGGAGGGAAGGAGGAGAGAGGGAGAAGGAAAGGATGTGGGGGGAAAGGGTAAGGGGAGGATGGAAGAGGAGGTGGGGAAGGAGGAAGATGAGAAGGAAGGGGAGGAAGAGGAGGAGGAGGGGAGGAGGGAGTTGGTAGGGACGGAGGTAGAGGAATATGATGAAAATGTAGGAGGAGAAAGAAGAGAAGGAGGAGTAGGAGGGAAGGAAGGCGATAAGGATGGAAGGAAGAATAGAGAAGAAGAAGTGTGGGAGAGGCGACGGGAGGCGAGGGGCGCCCCGGAGAGGCCTCCCCCCCTCCCCTCCCCCTCCACGAAATAATCGGCGTCCGCGCGGGATGATCGGGAAGGAGGCCTCGGAGTGGTTCTTAGATCACATAAAGGAGGCCATTTTTTTTATACATGAAGTAACATCGGGCCGGCCAGGGGATCGGGGGCGCGGGCGAGGGTCAGCCGCGCGCGAGACTTTGTATTCATTGGGGGCGGCGTGGTGGGCGGGGGGGGGGGGGATTCTCACGTCGCTTGCCGGAGGAGGGGAGGTGGGGGGGGAGATGGTGGTGGGGGAGGAGGTGGAAGTAGGGGGAAGGGAGGTTGGGGTGAGGGTGGAGGAAGAGGAGGTGGGAGTGGTGGGGGGTTGAAGAGAGAGGTGGAGTAGGTGGGGAAGAAGATAGAGGAGGAAGGCGTGAAGGAGGGGGTGTCGGGGAGCCTCGGAAATGGTGTCCGAGCGTCTGGTGGCTTTGGAATCTCAGGCCTGACCCTTCCTTCTGCTCGGCTGGTGACACGCTCTTCGCCCGCTGACCGGTCTCGTGGTCATCCGGACTCCGAACGACGGACGACCCTCTACCCGAAGCCGTCTCCGCTGCGCCACTCGCGTCTGCCAAACTCCGTCGCTGTTATCCGGGATCTGCCACGTAACCGCAGTCCTGTCACGAGTCTGTCAGAGCTTTCCGGGATGCTACAGTCTGTCGTAGTCTGGCACGGTACCTCTTCAGTCTACCGTACTCTTCCACAGTGCCATACTATGGTGCCCGTCAGCCAGTTTTCCACTTTACCACACTCTACTCTATCACTGTCTTTCACGCTACCGCATTTTACAACATTCTTCCACTGTAGCACCCTCTGCCACAGTCTTTCACCCGACCACACTCTGCCACATATTTACTCTACCACACTTTACAACATTCTTCCACTCTACCACCCTCTGCCACAGTCTTTCACAGTCTTCCACCCGACCACCCTCTGCCACAGTCTGTGATTTCACAGTCTTTCGCCTACCACACTTGCCAGTCTTTCACAGTCTTCACCCGACCCACACTCTGCCAGTCTTCCACTCTGCCAAACACTATCATAGCCTCCCCAACTCCCGCCCGGCCGGCCCTCCCACCGCCGTTGCCCGCCCTTCCCGCCCGACCAGACGCGCGGGCGTGAGGCGAGGGCGCGAGCATTCCCCTCACGCTGAAGTAAGCAACTACAATGGGCGAGCGTGGCCATACTATGAGGAATTTTTCGCTGGACGCCCGCGACGTAAGAAGCTCGTGTTTTGTGAGTGCGAATGATCGGTGGGCGGCCCTGCCAGCGCCCAGTCCTTTGTTGCCTCTGTCCACACCCACTGTGTTGAGACATGGCCCTCCTCCCTCTCGTCTACCCCCTCCCCCCTCTCTCTCTCTCTCTTTCTCTCTCTCTCTCTCTCCATCGCTTTCTATTTTCCTTTCTATTCCCCCTTTCTCTTGTTTGTTTTTTTTCTCGTGATTTCTCTGTCTCTCTCTCTCTCTCTCTCTCTCCTCTCTCTCTCTCTCTCTCTCTCTCTCTCTCTCTCTCTCTCTCTCTCTCTTCTCTCTCTCTCACTTTCCCTTTCCCTCTTTTATTTTATTTCTCCCTCTCTCTCTCTCTCCTTCTCTCCCTTTCTTGGTACCTTTCTCTCTCCCTTCTTCCCTTCGGTCCTCCTCTTTGTTCTTAATTGCATCTATATTGCATATCTCATTACAGTTATTTGTTGTTTATGTTTGTCTCTTTTTCGTCATCCATTCCTATTTTATCCATGTTCTCTCTTGATGATACGTGAAAGACGAAATATTAATGAAAACGTGCTGTGGTATAATTTGATGTGATGTCACTTTATTAATGTATGCAGACACATGCAGTAATCATATTAACGTATATGTTTCAAAAATATTTTTCATCAATCTCGTATTTTTCTCATATGAAATGCAAACATTTAATGAATCATGTCGAGCATTGACCTTAAAAATCATCATTTCAGAATCCGAATCATTTTGGAGAACTGTCGATGGATAACACCCCCCCCTCCCTCCCCGCGACCCTCTCCCCTTCATAAATTTGTCAAAGTGCGTGCAAGCAGAGAGCAAGTTATCACCCGGTACTTTCCCCTCTCCTGGACGCCGCCCCCACCCTCCCTCCCTCCCCCTCCCCCCCTTCCATAATCCTCTAACCCTTTCAACACCCTTCATAAACTTAACCCGGTCCAACTCGCTCCCCTGTTGTCCCGACCCTTACATCTTTCCTGACCACTTTGCTTGCTTTTACCCTTTACCCATTTTCCCTAAACAATCGCTCACAGAGGCAGGGATGACGCCTCCTCCTCCTCCTCTCCTCTTCCTCCTCCTCCTCCTCCTCTCTCCTCCTCTCCTCCTCCTCCTCCTCCTCCCTCCTCCTCCTCCTCTCCTTCTCCTCCTCCTCCTCCTCCTCCTCCTCCTCCTCTTCCTTCTCCCAACCCCTCCTTAGCCTCTCCTCTCCCTCCATTCCAAACATTTGCAGTATTCGTGCATTTGCTTTTACTTGTTATTCCAGTTCGCTCTCTCTCTCTCTCTCTCTCTCTCTCTCTCTCTCTCTCTCTCTCTCTCTCTCTCTCTCTCTCTCTCTCTCTCTCTCTCTCTCTCTCTCTCTCTCTCTCTCTCTCTCTCTTTCTCTCTTTCTCTCTTTCTCTCTTGTTTGGTTCGCTCAGCACACTCTTGGTTCGCATCGCTGGGAGTACTCGCTTCATAACCAGATATATGTATTTCTCTTCTCTTCCCCTCTTTTCTCTCTTTTTTTTTCTTCTCTTCCCTCCCCTCTCCTTCCCTTCCCTTCCCTTCCCCCCGTTTCCTCCCCACATTTGGCAACCCCTCCAGTGGGAGAAGCGGGGAGAGGAGGAGGGGGGAGGGGAGAGAGGGGGGGAACCGAGGGGGTTATCGTACCTGCCTTCGCACCTCTTTATTTGTTCGTCCGTCCACCGTGTTCGTCCGCTCGGCCGCCCCTTCGACGCCCTCCTTCGCGTGCGGATTGCGTGCATCGGCTGCGTGCGAAGGGTCCAAGGGCGCTTTCGCCTTGTTCTTTTTTTTTCTTGGGTGGGGGGAGCGGTGAGAGGGGAGGGGGATGTACTGCGCGGATTGTGCGGTTATAGAGGAGGTTGTTTGACATTAGTTGGTTTCCAAAAGTTTTTTTTTATGTATCAGTCTATCCATGTATATATGTATTAAGAATGATTATATATATATATATATATATATATATATATATATATATATATATATAATATATGATGTGTGTGTATGTACGTATTTCTCTCACAACCTCCCCTTCCTTTCTCTCTCGAAATCCGAACGCGTGGACACACGCACACACGCACACGCACACGCACACGCACACGCACACGCACACGCACACGCGCACGCGCACGCGCACGCGCAACGCGCACCACACACACACACACACACACACACACACATCACACACACACACACACACACACACACACACACACACACACACACACACACACAGCCCGCACTCCCCTTCCCCGCCCGAGCGCGCGCCCGCATCTGCCGGCATCGCACGTTCGCGACACTTTTTAATGTCGAGCCGCGTGTGATGGTCGCGATTAATATTCGAGACCGCGCGAGGCAGGCTATGCATGAATAACTACAATCACAAGTTGGCAACCCACTCACCCAGAATCCCCCGTGGAGGGTCAGCTGTTATTTAGAGCGAACTCGGCTGCACTTGATCCGCTCGCTGGAGGCTGGGTGGGCGCGGATGTTTGGAGGCGGAGCTGCGCGTCGGGGCGGCCTTGCTGGGCGGGTGGGGGGGGGGTGGGGATAGGTGGTGGAGGGAGGGGATGGGTGGTTGGGGCGGGATAGGTGGTGGGAGGGGTGGTGGGTGGGGGAAGGGTGGTGGTGGGGAGGGATAGGTGGTGGGGAGGGATGGTGGTGGGGGAGGGGGTGGTAGTGGAGGAGGTAGAAGTGGTGGTGGTGGAGGTGGAGGAGGAGGTGCAAGTATAGGTGGAAGTTTAGGTTGAGAAGGTAAAGGTGGAGGGGAGGAGATGATGGTGGTGTGGGATGTGGTGGAGTTTTTAATGGGTTGGTTTTTAGTCTTGGTATTTGGGGGTATTTTAAGGGGGGGGGGGAATTCAGTGTGGATGATCACACGTGCTTCTTCTCCAAGAAATGTCTGTTTACAAAATTGGCAAAATTGTTCTTCAAGCGGAACATACAGCGCTAGTTAACTCCATTTCCGCATATTGTTGTTGTTCATTATTCCCTTCTTTTACAATATTTCCTAGACTGTTATTAACTTATCCGAAAGCAAAAAAAAAAAAAAAAAAATCCCAAATGTCCTTCTTTTCAGATTTGAATACAGATTAATTCTATTTTATCTTCTTTCTTTTTTTCGCTGTAAATTTCTTATCAAACGTTAACAAAAACCCAGTTCCTAATATAAAATTCTTGCAACATAGTGACGTGCGTGACTCCGAATTACTGCTGATAAACGTGAAGTATTTCCTCTCTATTTAACTATGTGTGGATTCCTTTCACATCGGAACTTGCCTGATGTGTATTATACTGTACCTGAGAAAGAGAGACAGAGAGACAGAGAGACAAAGAGAGCGAAAGAGATAGACAGAGAGAGAGGAGGGGGGGGAGAGAGAGAGAGAGGAGGGGGGGGGGTGAGAAGGAGAGAAAGAGAGGTGGGGAGAGAGAGAGAGAGGAAAATCAGAGAGAGAGAGAGTGAGAAAGAGGGACAGAGAAAGAAAGAGAGAGGCAGAGACAGACAGAGTGTGAGACAGAGAGAGAGAGAAAAAAAAAAATTAGAGAGTGAGAGTGCCAAAACCTCGTGCAAAGGATAAAGAAGAATCTGTGATGTTGACACGTTAATCATCGGCAGCGGCGGCCGAAGGGGTTCCGCGCGCTTACGTCATCGGCGGGGCGTCTTCGCTGACGTAGCAGGGGCCGTCACTTCCTCGGTGGGGGGGCGCCTCTCCCCTCCTACCTTCGCCTCTTTTGCCAGGGTTCTCTCTTCTCCGTCTTCGCTTTTTTTTTTTTTTATTCCTTCGTCCTCTCTTTTCTTTGGCGTTTTTTTTTATTCTCCTCCGTCTTCGCTTTTTTTATTCCTTCGTCCTCTCTTTTCTTTGGCGTTTTTTTATTCTCCTCTGTCTTCGCTATTTTTTATTCCTTCGTCCTCTCTTTTCTTTGGCGTTTTTTATTCTCCTCCGTCTTCGCTTTTTTTCCTTCGTCTCTCTTCTTTGGCGTTTTTATTCTCTCTTTCTATTTTTTCCGTGCATTTTTTTATGATTATTATTGTATGTTTTTTCTTTCGTTTTCTTTTCGCTTTCTTGTTATTGTTTCTGTTAGCCTCTCCTCCCCTTTATTTGTTCTTTGCTCATCATCCTTCTCCCATTATTTTCTTTTTTCCTTTCAGTTATCTCTCTGGCTCCTTCCTCTTCCGCCATAATTCTTCTCCATTTCCTCATTCCCCGTTTATTCATCTCCTCCATCTCTTCCTTTTTCCCCTTACCCTCTTCTCTTCACCTCTCTCTTTCCCCTCCTTTCCCCCTTTCTCTTTTTTACCTTTCTTTCTCCCTTTCTCCTCCCTTCTTTCTTCCTTCCTCTGCTTTTCTTTTTCCTTCGCCTTCCTTTCTTTCTTTCTCCACTTTTTTCTACCTTCTCTTTCTCCCTTCTATCGCCCTTCCTTCCTCCTTTCTATCCCCTTCTTTCTCTCTTCTCTCCTCCCTCTTTCTCCCTTCTCTCCTCCCTCTATCTCCCTTCTCTCCTCCCTCTATCTCCCTTCTACCCCTCTTTCTCCCTTCTATCCTTCTTTCCTCCCTCTTTCTCCCTTCTACCCCTCTTTCTTCCTTTCTACCCTTCTTTTCTCCCTCTTTCTCCTTTCTCCTCTTTCCCCTCTTTCTCCCTTCTACCTTCTTTCTCCCTCTTTCTCCCCTGTCTCTCTCCGGATCTCCTCCGAACCACCGCGAAGGGACTCGATGGCGTGCCGGCTGTCACTGCCCCTGTCGCCGTCGCTGTCCTCGCGAAATTCCGGTCGTGAGCAGAGGACGCGGCGTTCGTGGCGGCGTTCGTGGTGGTGTTCGTGGTGGTGTTCGTGGCGGCGTCGGCGGCGTCGCGCAAGGAAGCGTCAACGTCTCCAAGTCCGGCCGGAGGACGAGGCTGCGAGACGAGGACGAGGGTTGAGGGGAACGCGTGGTTTGGCCTCGACGTTTTTGTATTCTCTTTCTTCTTTTTTTCTTCTTCTCCGCTCCCTTCTTCTTCTTCTTCTACCTCTCCTTCTCCTCCTCCTCCTCCTCCTTCTCTTCCTCTTCCCCTGCTCGACTTCGGAGGGCGGAGGGGGAGCCCGGCGTGGGACAGGGGGCGGGAGGCAGGGGCCCGGGGGAGGGCCCGCCGCCCCCTCCTGCAAGATGCCATGTCTCCCGCCCTTCACCGCGAGGGGACGAGACCGGTTATTTGAGCGAATCTGCCTTCAATAAGCAGTTTCCTGTTGCAAACGACGTCTTCCTTTATCCGAGCCGGCATGGCGTGGCCTTAAAGAAGATACGCCTGTGTCCGGCGCGCGGCCGCCACGCTCCGACGGACACGCCGGACGCCGCGGGACATCGTGACATCTCCGTAAGCGCCCTTCGGGCGGCCAGGTGATAATGGCGAGGCGCCGCCGAGCGCGGCACCGATCTGCGCGCGCCGCCCCCGCCGGGACTGATGCGAAGCCGATATGAAAATGAACTTCCGAGCTATTTATGCCCCGATGGTTCTTTTGGGCCGTGATGGCTGCCGCGCGAGCGAGTCAAGTCGGCGAGCTCCGCTAGGCTCATTTCGCCATCCCTCACGCCGGGGAGATGGCCCTAAAGGCCGCCGTGTGTGAGGGCGATAGGGGCCAATGTGCTCGCGGTGACCATATCCGCCGAAATTCCTTGATACCAATTCAGGGCTTACAACCTCAGCGACATTGTTGCGCCGTGATGCGGAGCGGTTGGCAACACTGCGCGGGTTCAAGAAGCAAGCGGGCTTCATTTGCTTGGCGCTTTTGTTTTGCTTTACTTGTCTGTATTATTCTTTTAATTGCGTCTTCAACTTTGCTGCTGCTCGGGATTTGCTCGGACTTTTTTATTATGAACGCGGGACGCAATTGTTTTCTCACTCGCAGTTTTCCGCGTTTGTTTGTTTGTTTTGAGAAGATTTTGTTTAATTTCGGATTCTTTTTTCCAGTGTGCTGTGTACGTATGTTCATTTCTTTTATGTACACATGCTGAAATCTTGGATATATATTTTATGGGTGTAATGGAAACCGGAATAGAAAAAATGGAATAAAAGAGAATAGGCAAATATCCTATTCGACAAGCAGAGAAGAAGACCGAAGGAAATCCGTTCGATTCAAGTACAGCGCTCCCGTCTTCCTATTTCCCCCCCCCCCGTGCTGATTAATCTGGGGAAATCGGCGATGAGCGTATCAGGGCCCTAAGCCGAGTGCCAGTCACAGGGCGGGGTGTGCCATGCCCTCTCCCACCTGCCGATAATATTGGCACTCGCGTCGCCTTCAGAGCACGTCCATCGTCTGCTCTCGCTCTCGTCCGCCGGAAATCGCATTCGTTTCCCTTGAGAAGAATCTCGAGTGATGTTTTATGATTTTTCTTTTCGCGAAGGAAAATATTTAATTTTTACGTTGGCGATCTTAAGAAGGGAAGGCCCGCCGAAAGAATGAGGAAAATGTATTGTTTTGTCGGCAGCGCAGTGAAGGCTCGCGCGCTAACAACGGACGCTTGTCGATGCTCAGCCGTCAGGGGCGTGATGCATTATGGGAAACGAACCACTCGCCCCATGTGCCCCACGCAACCTGGCGGGACGATAGACGAAATAATGACCCCTTATTTTCCCACCCTTCTTTTCTCTTACTCTTTTTTTTGTACGGGCCTTTTGTTAATGGTTCTGATGTTTCTTTTTTTTTGTGTGTAT
The DNA here is from genome assembly GCF_003789085.1 of Penaeus vannamei. NCBI lineage: Eukaryota > Metazoa > Arthropoda > Malacostraca > Decapoda > Penaeidae > Penaeus > Penaeus vannamei. The sequence goes on along the minus strand of NW_020869313.1, from coordinate 669,066 downwards.
AGGGAGAGACGAAGAAAATATAGGGTGGTTTTGTTTGGTTTGGTTCTCTTTCTGTGTCCGTTTGTCTCTGTTTGCCATCTCTCTCTCTCCCTGTTCTTCTCTCTTCTCTCTCTCTTTCTCTCTTCTCTCTCTCTCCCTCTCTCTCTCTCTCTCTCTCTCTCTCTCTCTCTCTCTCTCTCTCTCTCTCTCTCTCTCTCTCTCTCTCTCTCTCTCTCTCTCCTCTCCTCTCTCTCTCTCCCTCTCCCTCTTCTCTCTCTCTCCTCTCCCTCTCTCCCTCTCCCTCTCTCCCTCCTCCCTCTCCCTCCCTCCCTCTCCTCCCCTCCCTCCCTCCCATTCTCTCCTTCTCCTTCCTCCTCTCCTTCTTTGTTTTTCTTAAAAGACGGCGTTATTCATTATCTGGCTCTTCCCTCCGTGCCTGACTGGCGATAATTTCCCGGAGGAAGGGAAGCCCGGATGACCACTGAGACGGATGACTTTGTTGACTTAGCACTTCATACATTACCCCGCATCACCCTCTCGTCATGCAACTTGCAGCTACTTACGGCCATGCAACAGCGCCCGCCAAGCAAGCAAGCAAGGAAGTAAGGAAGGAAGCGAATTACGGCCATGCAACAGCACCCGCCAAGCAAGCAAGGAAGTAAGGAAGTAAGGAAGGAAGGAAGGAAGCGAAGTCAGAGAGAAAAGTATTGATAATTGTTAGGGTCTTATTTTTCCTTTCGTTTAATGATTATTTTTTTTTTTTTTTTTTTTTTTTTTTTCTCTCTCTCTTGGTGTGTGTTCTCAATAGGTAATTGTTAGTGTGTTCTTTTTTTTCTCTCCTTCGTTCGATGTAATTCTTTTCTGTCTCTTGGTGTGTGTGTGTGTTCTCAGTATCGAATGGGGAAAAAATAAAAGATTGAAGATAATTTAGCTGTTGCATAGATAAGCGAGCGAGGCCGTGTAATGACCCCGGCCGCGCGTGTGTCGTGACCGAGAAAATGGCGCATAAAAACTCGCGTCTTATCACGCCATCAATCATGAAAACTGATATTTGTGTAGAGCTGATGTCCGTGTCGGCGCAGAACCGCTGTATTAGGCGCAGCGATATTAACGTCGGGGAATACGGACTTTTTTCTCCTTCTTCTTCCTCGGGGGGGTGTTGTTGGGGTGTTGGGGGGTGAATGCGAGGCGCGCGCACGACACTGCAGCAGTGCTCTGGCGACAGGGATACGACGTGCATTCATAATGTATGTGTCCATAGGAACACGAATATGCGAACGTAAATGCGACATAAAAACACACGCACACACACACGCACATAAACACACACGCACATAAACACACACACATAAACACACACGCACATACAACACACACACACACACACACACACAACACACACACACACACACACACACACACACACACACACACACACACACACACACGCACAAACAAACAAAACAAACCATAGACCATACACACACACATCCCCGTTGATTAACACGAAAGGATTCCACGTATTTCAACTTCGAATCAGATTTTTTGGACCTCTCGCTCCCCAAGTGTCACGTTAACCCGTAAAGTTTCGCTTTCAGTGGGACCAGGCGCCGGATCCGAATCATGTGAAACTATTACGTACGAGGGGGAAAAAAAATCAAAGCAAAACTTTCTTCTCATTTAAGAGATCTTTGGCTTCCGGACGAGTTGCGGGTTGTTGTTTTTGTGAGTTAATTATGGGGTTTAAGAGAAAGATCGATTTTGACAGACCGTCATTTCGGAGGATATATATTTGTGATGATATTTGTAGATGTATAGAGATGATTATGGTGGTGAGGTTTTGAAATATGTCGATAGATAGCTTTCGTTTATGCATAGAGTATAACAATGTATTCTTTTAGATAGGATTAACAGCTGTATGCTCAGAAAACCTTTCTTTATTTATTTTTTTTTTTGTTTATTATTATTTTTTTCCGAAAACGATCGAAAGACACACTACACAACACACACACGCGCATATACGGAAACACACACACACACATATTATTTCTCACACACACGCACACGCACACGCACACACACGCCACGGGCCTCCGTTCGAGGGCGCGCGCATCACCGCCGCGTCAGAGAGAACCCGAGCTTCTTCAATCAGCCGAACAAACATCCGCTGCAACTTTTTTCCTGCTTCCTCTCCCGCAAGTTTTCTTCCATGCAAACCACTCCTGATCGGGTATTCGGGATTTATTTGTCCGGCGCAAAGATACATTATTTTTCATGGTCGGCGCGTGTCCGGGGCGCTTCAGACAACGAAGGAGGGGGGAGAGGGGAGGGGGGGGAGGGAGAGAGGAGGAGAGGGAGAGGGAGAGGGGAGAGAGAGAGAGAGAGGGAGGGGAGAGGAGGAGAGGGAGAGGGGGGAGGGGGAGGAGAGGAGAGAGAGGGAGGGAGGGGGAGAGAGAGGAGAAGAGAGAAAGAAGCCGCGGTATCAATTAGTGGTTATTCTCCTTCCAATGGCCCTTGGTGCTACGGATCTTGTTACTTGAGAAGGGAAAAGAATGTCTCTCTCTCTCTCTCTCTCTCTCTTCTCTCTCTCTCTCTCTCTCTCTCTCTCTCTCTCTCTCTCTCTCTCTCTCTCTCTCTCTTCTCTCTCTTCTCTCATCTTGGGCGAAGATGAAGAGAAATTAGTTCAGATCCTTGAGGTCACGTGATGTATGGGTTAGGGTTCACACTACGCCACACGATAGGCACTTTTTGTTTTTTTTTTGTTTGATTATACGCATTGAATAAATAATTCGCGCCCTCTATGTGTATTTACCCGTGAGTGTGCTGTAGGCTGCACTTGCGTGTGCGGGCGCTCGATAAAATTCTTACTTATGCATGCACAAGTATGCGTGTATCACCTGCACTATTTGTGACCATAAATCTATAAGATTCGTATATCGATGCGGAATTCGTTCGATAATTACCGTCGCCACCAATCCTGGTTACGACGGGCGCTCTGACGGGGCCGACGCGGTGCCGACTTTTTCTCTTCTTCTTTCTTCTTTCTTCTCTTCTTCTTCTCTTCTTCTTCTCTTCTTCTCCTCCTCCTCCTCCTTCTCCTCTTCCTTTCTTCCTTTCTTCTTTTCCTCCTCCTCTCATCTTTTTCCCCTCTCCTTCTCTCCTCCCCTCCTGTTCTTCCTCTCCTCCTCCTCCTCCTCTACCTTCGCGAGTTTCGTGTCCCTGTCGCCGGCGTTCGAGGCAAGACCTACTTTCAACGCTCCTTAAAAAGAGTTTAAAGGAAGACTGGAGTGAGTGCCTTCGGTCGCCTAAAATTGGGCGTGGCTTGTGTGTTGTGTTTGTGGGCGGGCGGCGCGTGTGGGCGGGCGAGGACGTACCTGTTGAATTTGCGTAGCTCTTTGTTCCTCGTATATAGTGCGTGCGTGCGAGTCTCTATTGCGTCCGCGTGCCTACGGTTGCCTGCGTGTGTGTATGCGAGTGAGAGTGCATGTGCGTGCGTGTGTATGCGAGTGAGAGTGCATGTGCGTACCTGCGTGTGTGTATGCGAGTGAGAGTGCATGTGCGTGTGCGAGAGCGTGTTGGCGTGACGTAGTAATGAGTCGGCGCGGCAGGATCGAGACAAAGAGCGCTGCTACACTCCAGCCCTTCCCTCGGGACTCCGGGAGGGACTTAGGAATTCACGGACTGTTTTCTTTTAATTTCCCGAGGCGATACCGTGCAGGCGACGCTCCGGGGCCCCGCCCGCCTCGCCGCCCAATCTCCCGCCCGCGCGCGCTCGCTCACCTGCTTCGCGCTCCCATTTTTGCCTCGCGCGTTCCCCGGCTCTCTTGGCTTCGGTCTTTCTTCTTTTTCTTTCTTTCTTTATTTTTTCTTTCTTTCTTTCTTTCTTTTTTCTTTCTTTGGTTCTCGGTCGATCTCGCTCGTTCTCTTTCTTTGTTATTCTTTCTCCTTTATTTTTTCTCTTATCTCTTTTCTTTCTTTCTTTCTTTCTTTCTTTCTCTTCTCTCTCTCTCTCTCTCTCTCTCTCTCTCTCTCTCTCTCTCTCTCTCTCTCCTCTCTCTCCTCTCTCTCTCTCTCTCTCTCTCTCTCTTCCCCTCCCTCCCTCCCTCCCTCCCTCCCTCCCTCCCTCCCTCTCTCCCCTCCCACTCCCTCTCCCCCTCCCACTCCCTCTCCCCCTCTCACTCTCCCTCTCCCTCTTTCTTTTCATTAGTTCCGACATAGGTATTGTGTACTGTGCCCCCTCCCCCTCCCCCTCCCCCTCTCCCCCACCCCCAGGCGATCAAAGGGCGTGCGTCTCCCCCCCCCCCCAAGCAGCGCCCGTGATTGCCAAGGGCGCCGTGTTTAAGCTCCCGGAGGTCCGCCCGCGTTTTTTTTTTTCCCGCCCGCCCCTGCGAGAAGCATTTAGGCCGCCCGTCTCCAGGAAGCTTGTCGGCGCCGCGGTGAAAGCGCGCTAAGGCGGGCGGGCGGGCTTGATTTTTTTTTTATTTTATTTTATTTTTTTATTTTTTTTTTTTTTTGAGGGGGGTGGGGGGAGGTGTTGGGGAGGGCGTGGGGAGGAAAAGTGGTTGAGGAGGAGGGGAGAGAAAGGTGATTGGGGGTGGGGATGGGAGGGGGAGGGAGGGGAGGAAAGGGGTTGGGGAGGGGAGGGGAGGGGAGGAAAGGTGGTTGGAGGGGAGGGTGGGAAGGTGGTTGGGGGAGGGCGTGGGGACAGGGGGGAAGTGGCTGCGTTCCGTACGAACACTTCCCCTCGATGATTGGGTGTTGCTCGAAGGAACGGTCCTGTTTCTTTCTTTCGTTCTTTCTTTGCTGTTGTTAGTGGTGGTGTTTTTGTTTATCATCACCATCTTCATCACCATCGCCATAGCCATCACCATCACACCATCATCATCACCATCACATCATCAACATCAAATCACCATCACCATCATCATCATCATCACCATCACCATCACATCACACCATCATCATTACCATCACCACAATCACCATCGCCATCGCAACCACAGTCACCATCATCATCACCATCACATCATCACCATCAAATCATCAAATCATCAAAATCATCACCATCACATCACATCACATATCATCATCATCATCATCATCATCATTAATTTTTAGCCACAGACACCGAAATCCCAGATTATGATTTTCTCTTCGTGTTAAAGCGCGGCGCCATAAACCCCCGTAAATGATGCTTAATGCGAGACAGTTCGCCGGAAGGTTGATCTCCTCACCTTACCGCGCCGTAAATTGACCCTTGCGTATGTGCTACTTGACACGCGGCGCCCATGAATAATAACGAGAGGGAACGTGTTGTTGGCGCCGAACACATCGGCTTTTTCGAAATCAGTCTACGGAATAAGGTGTGAAATGTGTCGGTGTTGATGTGTCTTTAGGGTTCTCTCGCTGTGTGTGTGTCTGTCTCTCTCCTATCTCTCTCTCTTTGTCTGTCTGTCAGTCTGTCTATCTTTTTTTTTTTATTATTATGGTTTTTCACATTGTCCGTTTTTGTATCTTTATTTGTCTCTGTCTTTCTCTTTCTCTCCTGTTCCTCCCTCCCCTTCCTCCTCTCTCTCTCTCTCTCTGTCTCTCTCTCTCTCTCTCTCTCTCTCTCTCTCTCTCTCTCTCTCTCTCTCTCTCTCTCTCTCTCTCTCTCTCTCTCTCTCTCTCTCTCTCTCTCTCTCTCTCCCCCCCCCCCCTCGCTCACTCAGTTCTCTCCCTCACTCCCTCTTCCCTCTTTCGCACATATACATAAACAGATATACTCATCGAGGAGAGAAAAAAAAGTCGGAAAACTTTTCCCCCGATAAAAAAAAAAAAAAAAAATGTATAGTTTCATCCATTATTTTCTATCTCTTTTTCTGTTTTTTTTCTTTTCTTTTTCTTTTTTTTTTTTTTTTTTTTTTGGGGGGGGCGGGGTTTGAGGGGATAGGGCATCCGTATAACGTTTTATTTTTTCGTATTTTATTTTTCTCCGCCCGCATGCATTAGATATTAGGCGCCCGCTGAAAGGAAAGAAGAAAAACCGGAAAGAGGGATTTTAAATCGTCTTTTCTTGCCTCGGATGGCTGATGCGGGATTTTTTTCTATTTTTTTTTTCTTCTTTTTACTCCCTCTCTCTCTATCTTTCGTTTTTTTTCGTTTTTTTTTTTTTCATTTTATCCTTTTTCTTTCTGTCGAGTAGGCCGACGGGAGGAGGGA
>NW_020869313.1:652886-657886 GCF_003789085.1 Penaeus vannamei | reverse complement strand
GGCGTCCCTCAGCCCCGAAAACGCCCTCTGAATGGACGTAGGGGCTTCTCTGTCAAATGGGCTGGGATAAAAAAAAAAAAAAAAAAAAAACCTTTTTATTCACGAGCTCGCAACTCGCTACTCGAAACCGTCTCATACAATAAAGAGAGAGAGATTTTTAGCAGAGTACGAGCAGAGGTAGATTCCCCCCCCCCCCGCCGGAAGTTCTGTATGAGTAGATTTTGTCAGGGTGATGTATTTTCCTACAATATATACATACATTCTGGCGTTGTGGCTTCGTGTGTCTGCGATCGCTTCCCAGAACACAGGGCCTGCGTTCGAAACCTCGGCTTGGGCCACGGTTTAGGAAGACCTCTGGGAAGGCAAGGTCGGCGTTGGCGAGATCTTCATACCGATCAAAGAATCAGGGAATGAAATTTGTTTTTCTGTCTATCTATTTTTATCTCTGTCTCTTTGTCTCTTCTTCTCTCTGTCTGTCTCTCTCTTCCTCTCCCCCTCCCTCTCCCCCTCTCCCTCTCCCCCTCCCTCTCCCTCCCCTCTCCCCTCTCCCTCTCCCTCTCTCCCCTCCCTCTCCCTCTCCCTCCCTCTCCCTCCCTCCCCCTCTCCCTCCATTTTTCCTCATTTTCCCCTTTTTCCTGCATAGTCCCCAAGGCCGAATTTTAGTGAGCATTCCGCGTGAAAGAGAAATGATAGGCTGGCGTCCCCGTGGCCACTCCGGATGGCCACAGCACCAGCGAGAGTGACCGGAGTGAATAAATGAAAGAGTGAATAATCAGCGGTCTTTCAATAAGGACGGGGGGAGGGGGAGGGGGGAAGGGGAGAGGGAGAGGGGAAGGGGAAGGGGGGCTTGCGGGAAGGATGCTCGGCTGTTGGTCCGGGTTTTTTTTTCGTTCGTTTTTTCTTTTGTTGTTTTCTTTTCTCTTTCTCATCTCTTCTCCTCTCTGTTCTTCCTTTTTTTTTCTTCTCTTCTCTTCTCTTCTCTATCTCTTTCTTCTTTCTCTTCTCTCTCTTCTTTTCTTTTCTTTTCTCTTCGCGTCTCTTCTCTCTGTCTGTCTTTCTCAGGTACTTTATTTAAATTTCTATCATTGTGTCTATCTCTCTGGTTTAATAACTACGCTTTTCTTTAATTACTGTGCATTTCCTCTTCACGCCGCAAATTATACCTTCACAGTAATTACCCTTCTTCTCTCTTCGTCCTCCTTTTCCTCCTCCCTTCTCTTCTTCTCCTCCTTGACATCAATCCCCCCCACACATTATAACCCATCATCACTTGATACCCATTTTCCCCCCATTGTGACCGCCAAAGATTATCCACCCGCGTTGCCTTTTATCCAATTGATAACCCGGAGATAACTCGGATAGAATCGGCATAATTCCCACTTCGGAGTCGGGAATTTATATGCCTCGGCGACGGTCGCGATGGGGCCGTTATAATTTTCGCTTCCGTGGCGGCCGGATAACGGGATCACGTGAATAAGTGAACGGGAGCTGACGGACGGCGCTGCGGTTGACGGGTGGGGTGGGGGTGGGTGGGAGAGGGGTTAGGGGAGGGTGGGGGCGGTGTTAGGGGTGGGCGGGGTTAGGTGTGGGTGAGGGAGGGGTTAGGGGTGGGTGGGGTAAGGGGAGGGAGGGGAGAGAGACAGAGGGGGTGGGGGAGTTGGGGGTTGCAGGTGCCTTTGGGGGGTGAAGGGTGGGTGGGGTAAGGGGGGAGGGGAGGGGGGAGAGGCAGAGGGGGTTGGGGGTTGGTGGTGTCTGTGGGATGGTGAGGTGGGTGAGGGAGGGTAGAACGAAAACTGACAGGGAGAAATAATGATGGATAAGAGAGGAGAGAAAATGTTTATTTAGGGGGTTTTGTGAGAGAGAGAGGGAACGAGTATGAATTAGAGATAAAGACAAAGATATAATGAAGAAAAGCACACAAGAACAGGAAAGTCAGACAGAGAGAAAATAAGCTTAAAAAACAAAACAAGAAAAAAACGAAATAGAGACAAAGAGAGAAGAGAAGAGGAGAAGGCGGCGGGGGGGGAGGAGAGGAGAATGGAATGGGGAGTTGGAAGAAGAGGCATGAATAAATGAACCGTCACACACACCACTGCAAGGACTCGAAAATTACAGTGTGTTTTGTTGTAGGGGCGAATGGGCGGGGTTATTTGCATATTTCAGGTGGTAGACGCGCCGCCACCGCCGCCCGCCTCCGTGGGCGTGTGCGGAAACCGTATTCGAGGGCGCGGGCGTCGGAGCGCGGAACCTCATTGGCGTGGAACTTTTTTTTTTTTTTTTTGAGTTATTCTTTTCGTTATTTATGAACAATTGCGTGCGTAAAATTGCTGTTTTTTTTTTTTTTTTTTGAGACGAGGTATGTTCTTCAGAGGTAACAAGGTTTTTTTTGTTGTTGTTTCCGTGTGTGAAAGCGGGTGATTATCCGTTACTTGTGATTACCTGTCGCTTTGATAAAAAATTAGGGACAAAAGAAAAAAAATATAAAAGTAATTATATAGTAATACAACAAGACATACCCTGAGCGATGGCCCGATAATGGCAAGGAATGCCTCTGAATATTGATTAAGGTCCTTGTGAAATATGACAGCGCATTAGACGGGGGGTTCCAGTTACGTCATTTCGCCAATTGCTCTGCTGTGTTATGCAACAATCCGCCAAAAAAACAGAGGGAATGTTGCATCATCTTGCATTCCCTTCTAGTTGGTCATTGACACGTGAAAGATGGCATAGGAGAGATGACACTCGAGAGATGGCAAAGGGAGTATTATGACCTGAGGGAGATGACACGGGAGGTCGACACACGAGAAACAACACGGAAGATAACACGCAGATGGCACAGAGAGATAACACAGGAGAAGACGCACAGGAAATAACACCCGAGCTACACACGCACAAGATAACACCCTCCCCCCTCTCCTTCTCCCCCCAACCCTAATAACGTCCCCCCTACCCCCTACCCCAACCCCTAAGGACAAAGCTCAAGCCGGCCAACCCCCACCCCGCGTTCTCTCCTCCTCCTCCCCCTCTCCTTTCCTCCTCCTCCTCTCTCCACAGCCCCGACCTCTAAAGGGGCCTCTTCACAACCTCCCTTGGACGGTTCCTTATCGTGTGCCTCCTCCCCTCCCCCACCCCCCCTCCTGCCGAAGTGTCCCCAAGTGTGTCCTAACCTCACATCACCCTTCCTGTGTCCTCCTTTTACGTCCGGGCGTCCTGTGGCTCCTGTGGCTCCTCCTTGCCGCTGTCCGTCGTGGGCCTTCTGTCTCCGAGGCGCGTCGCTTCAGTGGACTCGGGTTTTCATTTTCTCTGTCTCTCTGTTTCTCTCTTTTTCTATTTTATTTGCTCTCTTTCTTTCTCACTTACTCTGTTTTTTCTCTCATTATTGTCTTTTTCCTTTGCATGTTTTTTCCCCTCTTTCTCTCATACTTTTCTTAATCTTTTTTTTCTCTTTCTCTCTTGTTTTTCTTAATTTTTTTTCTTTCTCTCTTTCTATTCTACTCTCCTCCTCCCTGTCGATCGGTCGATGAGGATTTATACATCTGTCTATTTGTTTTCCTTCTCTTTTCTCTGTCTCCCTTCATTACTTTTCCCTTCCCTTTTCTTGCCTATTTTCACCCCTTTTCCTCTCTCCTATCCTCTCCCTCTCCATCACACCTCTCCTCCTTCTCCCTCACACCTCTCCTCCTCCTCCCTCACACCTCCCCTCCTCCCTCACACCTCTCCTACTCCTCCCTCACACTCCTCCTCCTCACACCTCCACTCCTTCTCCCTCACACCTCTCCTCCTTCTCCCTCACACCTCTCCTCCCTCTCCCTCACACCTCCCCTCCTTCTCCCTCACACCTCCCCTCCTTCTCCCTCACACCTCCTCTCCTCCTCACACCTCTCCTCCTTCTCCCTCTCTCCTTCTCCCTCACACCTCTCCTCCTTCTCCCTCACACCTTCCTCGCAATAGAAGCTTTGTTCTCTGTAGCGGGGTCGCAGGAGAGGTCCCGGAAATAGGCCATTTCCTATTTATTCCATAATGATGATGATGATGAAATGGATCCAAGAGACATGTTTTATTCATGTTCTCGCGACCTCGATGGCGCGGATCATCAGGGCGTGGATCTGGTTGCTTTATTTTCGTCTATTTTTTTTTCTTTCTCTCTCTCTCTCTCTCTCTCTCTCTCTCTCTCTCGGCGTCAAATGGAGGCTTGAATATTTCTGTGCATTTGGAGATTCTGAGCGAGTATGGTAATGGTGGGGATGGTGATGATGATGGTGGTGGTGGTGGTAGGGATGATGATGATGAGGAGGAGGAGGGTGGTGGTGTTGGTGATGATGAGAAGGATGGTGATGGTGGTGGTGGTGATGATGATGAGGAGGACGAAGAGGATTGTGGTAGTGGTGGTGGTGATTATGGTGATATTGGTGATGATGATGGAGAGGAGGAGGAAGAGGGTGGTGGTGATGATGATGATATTGGTGATGATGATGAGGAGGAGGAGGATGGTTTTAGTGATAGTGGTGGTGGTGACAATGCTCTTATTGATGGTGATATTGGTGGTGATATTAATGGTAATTATTTATTGTTTATTCTTTACTGCTATAGTTCTTACTTTTATCGTCGTCGCTATCATCATCATTACTAATGGTGATGACAAATTTCATATTAATCGCCGTGATTATTACCATTTATGCTATTATCACTTTAATTATATTCGGTCCGTTTTATAGATAAAATCGTAATATATATTCACCCAAAAACACCGAAACTCGATATTAATTCGTTTATAGATTTTATAAAGTAAGAATATCCTCTCGACTCAGATACAATTAAAAAGATAAAGTGATATATTCGCCATAAATTATAAAGGTCCGCTTGGCATTTGTGTTTTGTGATTACTAGCTGCGATGGCAATTCGCGCTTCGGAATAGCTAATCAATGCTATTATCATTGGAAACGTGAAGATTAGTAATGGTATAATTGCGACGTTGCTCCCCGGCCTTTATCTGATTGCA
>NW_020869313.1:642886-647886 GCF_003789085.1 Penaeus vannamei | reverse complement strand
TTTTTGTTATGTTGTTATGTTGTATGCCTTTTGAAAGTATTATTATGAATTATATTGTTCTTGTTCATATCCAATTTCATTATCATTTCATCTTATTGTCATAAACACAGTTAGAAAAATTCTTGTGTTCATTTGTTATTGTTGTTGTGGTGATAAAGGTTGTTATCATTTTAACGGTTCTTTTGTCATATTTTTTTTTTCAATTTCTGGCTTATTTTCGTAAATTATTTTCTAGTTGTTCGTGTTTATTTTAGTAATAGATAGAACCACGAGCAAATAATTCATATTCATGACAACTTGATGTTGACTGACAAACAGACAGACAGACAGACAGACAGACAGACAACCAGACAGACAGAGAGAGAGAGAGAGAGGGGGGGGGTCAACCACCTCTCCCCCTCACTCTGTACATCCTTCACCCAATTTCCTCCAAACATACACACACACATGCATACACACAAAAAATGACCCCAGACAAATACCATACAGATACAATTCGCACAACGTTATTCGCACAAGCTAAACAATCTTATTCGCACAAAGTAAATAAACGTATTTGCACAAAGCTAAACAATCTTATTCGCACAATGTAAACAATCTTATTCGCACAAGGTAAACAACTTATTCGCACAAGGTAAACAATCTTATTCGCACAATATAAACAAACATTCGTACAAAGCTAAACAATCTTATTCGACTAAACAATCTTATTCGCACAATGTAAACAAACATTCGCACAAAGCTAAACAATCTTATTCGCACAATGTAAACAAACATTCGCAAAAGCTAAACAATCTTATTCGCACAATGTAAACAAACATTCGCACAAGCTAAACAATCTTATTCGCACAAAGCTAAACAATCTTATTCGCACGCGCTCTACACCAGCATTCGAAGTAACAACACAGTAACTGGACGTTGTAATGTATTTACACTTCCTTTTATCAGCAACCCTTTCGTATCTTATTCATTTTGGGATTTCAGAAAGTCCCTGACGCTGCGGATTAGGGATTAAAGTTATTCTGCATTGTGTTCTGAATTAGATTTTGAGATTAAGATGAGTCTGGTGTCCGGGAGTTTTTTTTTTTTTTTTTTTTTTTTTTTTTTTTTTTTTTTTTTTTTTTTTTAATTTCTGTCTGCTGTCATTGTCTCGCTTTTCGATCTCTCCCTTGTTCTGTTTCTCTATATATATCTTCTCTTTATTTATTATTTAATCTCTCTCTCTCTCTCTCTCTCTCTCTCTCTCTCTCTCTCTCTCTCTCTTCTCTCTTTCTCTTTCTCCTCTCTGATTCTCTCTCCCCTCCTCTCCTCTCTCTCTCTCCCTCCCTCTCTTCTTCTCTCCTCCTTCCTCCCTCTCTCCTCTCCCTCCCCTTCCCTCTCTCTCCCCCTCCCCCCTCCCTCCCCTCTTCCCCTCTCTCCCCCTCTCCTCCCCTCCCCCCCTCTCTCTCTTTCTCTCTCCCTCTCTTCTATCATCTCTCTCTCTCTCTCTCTCTCTCTCTCTCTCTCTCTCTCTCTCTCTCTCTCTCTCTCTCTCTCTCTCTCTCTCTCTCTCTCTCTCTCTCTCTCTCTCTTTCATTATCATTATCAAGTTACCCCCGTCACACCGCCTTTCACAATGCTGCCTCCGACTCGGCATAAAGAGTTGTTATTACTCGCCGGCAACCCCATTCGAGCGAGTGCCGTGTGCAGTAAGTCCGCGTTCAGGAAGATTATTAAGGTCATGTCATTATCTACATGAAATAAAATGGTTGTCGGGCCTCGTCAGTGCGACCCCCCCCTATCCCCCCTCTTCCAATCCCCCCCCATTATCTCCCTCCTCCCCCTCCCCCCCTCCCCCCGCCTCTCTTACGCCTTCCAATTTGTTGCTAAAATTAGACGCTATTGCAAGGTGGTCGTTGACATCGTTTCATCCCGATGGCGGCGTCAAGTTCGGGTCTCATAGCACGCGGACTTCTTCTTCTTCTCTCCCCCCCCCCCGTCGGGATTCTTGAGGTCGAAGCTGTAATGTCTGAGGGGGCGTCGGGGGTAGGGGGTGGGGGGTAATGTTTTGCAGATGTTATCATTCATTAGATCTTGTTTTGTCTGTTTTTTGTTTGTTTGTTATTTTTCGTATTTTTGGTTTCTTCTTCGACTTTTTCTTCTCCCCTCTTCAGATATCTCTGCTTCCTCTTCCATTATATTGTATTTTTTTTACTCCTTCCCCTCCACCTCCATTATTTTATTCATCTCCTCTTCCTCCGCCTCTCCCTTCACTAATTTTTCTTCTTCTCTCTTTCCTCCTCTGCCCTTTTCTCTCTGTTGCCACCATACTCGCGACCCAAGACCCTATAATTTTTACCCTCTCTCCTTCTCTTTTAAACACATCTGTTTCGGCATCACAAAGCGAGAGAGAGAGAGAAAGAGAGAGACAGAGACAGAGACAGAGACAGAGACAGAGACAGAGACAGAGACAAGAGCAGAGCGAAGAGAGAGAGAGAGAGAGAATGAAAGAGAGAGAGTAGTGAGAAAATGAAAGAGCGAGAGAGAGAGAATGAAAGAGAGAGAGAGAGAAAGAGTCTCTTCAGACGCGGGATTCCACCATTCTCTCCCAAGGCAGAGATTCCTACCGCAGCTACCCATCACCGGCGCGCGTTATTTTGCCTTCCGCGTGTACTGTGACCTCGTGCTTCGGCTGCTCTCGTGTCGCCGCCGGTAACATGGTCTGTCGCTGAGTAATGTGTCATTTTTGGCTCCGCTCAGAAGCCGGTACTTGTTCGGTTGCAGGATTCATGTTTTGAGCTTATGCGAGGGCAGCAGGGTGTGTGTGTGTGTGTGTGTGTGTGTGTGTGTTGTGTGGTGTGTGTGTGTGGTGTGTGTGTTGTGTGTGTGTGTGTGTGTGTGTGTGTGTGTGTAGGTGGGGTTGTGTGTGTGTGTGTGGAGGGGGTTTGTGTGTGTGTGGTGGGGGGTTCTGTGGTGTGGTGTGTGTGTGTGTGTAGGGGTGGGTTCTTTGTGTGTGTGAAGGGGGTAGGGTTCTGTGTGTGTGGAGGGGTGGGGTTCTGTGTGTGTGTGTGTGTCTACATGTGTACGCCTTATCACCAGGAACTTGCATTTCTTGAATGATGAATGCCCTGCAGCGTCTCACACTTCCTAAGAACTCCCTCGCCCTCTCCCTCTCCCTCCCCTTTCTCTCTCCCTCTCCCTCCCCTCTCCCTCTCCCTCTCCCTCTCCCTCGCCCTCTCCCTCTCCTCTCCCTCTCCCTCTTCCTCTCCCTCGCCCTCGCCCTGTCCCTCTCCCTCTCCCTCTCCCTCTCCCTCTCCCTCTCCCTCTCCTCTACATTTCCTTCCCTCCCATCTTGCACGCTCCGGCGGGGAGGGTAATGATGCCACGACCCTTTTCGACAGCCTTTAAAACTTAACAGTCACTTCTTGTGATCCTCATAAAGACGGCCGTTAAGGATGTGGGGTCATTTACAAAGGCCTTTTTGTCTGCGCGTCATAAAGGCCCGAGTCGGCGGTCGGCGTGCGGGTCCCGGATGTTGACTCGCTCCTCCTGCGTCGCGAAGGCCGCCCCCGCCCCCCGCCCCCCCGCCCCCCCTCCGCGGCCGCCCTCCGACGACGACGCCGCCACGCCCGCCTATTTGTTTATCATTAGAATATTCGTCGCTCCATAGCCCCCTTTGGCATGGAGATTCCCCGCTCTCTCTTAGAGCTTGATGAATGGACGTATGTAACTATCGCTCTCTTCTTTTTTTTTTCGGTCTCTTTTTTTTAGGGGTCTCTCTTTTTATCCGATTTTTTATTCCCCTTTTTTCTCTCTCTTTTTTTTTTTTTTTACTATTTTACATAAGAAAACCAGACGTACGACTAACGATGCAGACAGAGGGAGAAGGAAATCTCGAATCGTCATTTCTTTTTTTTTTCTTTCTCTCTCTCTTCCTCTCTTTATGGAGATGCCTCGCATGAAATATTTTATTTGTACTTTTAATGATAATGAGAAGAATATGAACACGAAGCGTAGATGATGATTCACAGCGGCGCCGCCCACTTTACGGGTAACGCGATTATCCGAGAGGAAAATGAGTCAGCTGGGAGGGTCCGGGTCAGAGTTGGAGAAGAGATAGAGGAGAGATAAAGGAGAGAGGAGAGAGGAGAGGTAGAGGAGAGATAAGAGAAGAGATAGAGAAGAGATAAGAGGAGAGAGGAGAGATAAGAGAAGAGAATAGAGGAGAGATTAGGGAGAGATAAGAGATAGAGAGAGAGATTAGAGGAGAGATAGAGGAGAGATAAGAGAAGAGGTAGAGGAGAGATAAGAGAAGAGATAGAGGAGAGATAAGAGAAGAGATAGAGGAGAGATTAGAGGAGAGATAAGAGAAGAGGTAGAGGAGATAGAGGGGAGATAAGAGAAGAGATAGAGGAGAGATAAGAGAGGAGATAGAGGAGAGATAAGAGAAGAGATTAGAGGAGAGATAGAGGAGAGATTAGAGGAGAGATAAGAGAAGAGATATAGGAGAAATAAGAGAAGCGATAGAGGAGAGATAAGAGAAGAGGTAGAGGAGAGATAAGAGAAGAGATAGAGGAGAGATATTGAAGAGATAAGAGAGATAAGAGAGAGAGATGGCACTAGCAGCATCCCTGGTGAGGAGAAAGGAAAAGAGAGGAGATGCAGGGAGGGGAGGGAGGAAATGGATAGAGAGCGGGAGAGGAGAGGGGAGGAGAGTTAGAGGAAGAGAGAGAGAAAGAGTAAGAGGGTGGGGAGGAGAGAGAGAAAAAAAGAGAGAAAGAGGGAGATGAGAAGTTAGAGAGAGAAAGGCGGAGGAAGGGAGGTAGGGGAGCGAGAGAGAGAGAGAGAGAGAGAGTGTCTAGTTCGGTCTTTTGAACAACGTCCTTCGTAAATGATTTACAGAAGACCCCTCCCACACTAATACACACACTCTCTCTCTCTCTCTCTCTCTCTCTCTCTCTCTCTCTTCTCCTCTCTCTCTCTCTCTCTCTCTCTCTCTCTCTCTCTCTTTCTCTTCTCTT
>NW_020869313.1:625386-640386 GCF_003789085.1 Penaeus vannamei | reverse complement strand
AGGACATAAAGGAATAGAGTTCAGGACTAAAGAAAATAATTATTAATAAAAAGAAAAAATCCCCCCTTCGAAGGCAAAGAAAAAGTAATCCCTAAATAAATAAAATAGAAGAAAAAAAATACTATAGACAGCCACTTTATTCGACGAGAAGGGAAATATTGTAACACAGGGCTTAGGTCGGATATGGGGAGGCTCTTGGGCGCGCGGTGGCCTCCTTCCGCACGTGAGAAAGGCGGAGACCGGTTTCAATGAAGAAGATCGAGGGAAGCACAGGCAGGGAGGGGGGGAGAGGAGGAGGAAAGGGAGGAACGAAGGAATGCTTGAAGGAGAAGGAAAGGAGGAAGAGGTAAAGGGAGGGAAGAGGAGAAGAAGAGGGGTGGAGGGAAGGGTAGGTAGAAGAGGGGAAGGGAGAAGAAGGGGATGGAGAGAGCGAAGAGAGACGAAGTGGAAAGGATAGGGAACGAAGAGGCGAGGGGGAAGGGAGGTAGGAAGGAGAGAGGGAGGAGAGCGAAAAGAAGCGGGGGAAGGGAGGAGGGCTTGCAGGTCCCTGGCGAGGCGAGAACAATCAGGGTGGCGAGGAGGTTGCTCACAGTCTCGCCGGAGACAAGCGCCATCCGTAATCATTTGTTTGGAGCTCCTGACGTTTCCCATTATCAGGATCAGGGAGTCTATAGCAGCGCGCGAGACTCGGCGGAGGAGGGAAAATGGGGAGCGAAGGGCTGCAGCCGCAAGTGGATTTCTGTTTTGCTTTGGGTGCGAGGGAGGAGCATCCCCGCTGCGGAGTTATCGTCCGATGCCGGGAGGAACCCGCCGTTTGAACCAGACGAGGAAAGCCCAGTCTCAAGTATACTCAGAAGTATGCCCAGAGGACCCTCCCCTCCCTCCCTCCCCTCCCTCCCTTACTCGCCGGAGACAGTCAGCAGCTAAGGGCGGAGCGCAGATAACACACAGGAACAGGGTGCAGGGGAACAGCAGCGCATAAGGGCGGTGCAGTGTGACCGAGACGAGGCTGATAGATGGGCCAAGACATCCGAGGCAGCTCCTCAATGGCAGCTGTCAGTACGGTAATAATGGCAGACAGAGCAGGGATAAACTATAATACATCAATCCTGGCCCGGGGCTCAAGGGTGCATTACAGCCGCTCTTAAACCCCCTCCCTCCCGCTCCCTGCGCACTCCCATAACCACCCTTCTTTTCTCGTTTTTCTCGTTCTCTTCTCTCTCTCTTTCTCTTCTCTCTCGTCTCTCTCTCTCTCTCTCTCCCTCTCTCTCTCTCTCTCTCTCTCTCTCTCTCTCTCTCCTCTCTCTCTCTCTCTCTCTCTCTCTCTCTCTCTCTCCTCTCTCTCTCTCTCTCTCTCTCTCTCTCTCTCTCTCTCTCTCTCTCTCTCTCTCTCTCTCTCTGTCCTTCTTTTTTGCCCGACTTCACAATTTACTATACATACACCTTATGTTCACCCGCCTTCCTCTGGACATGCCATCTTGCACATCCCCGCCCACACGCCCCTCTCCATCCCGTGCCGCGCCCCCATACGGCGGTACTTTTCTCCCGTTCTGCCCCAACCAGCCTCACTATATTACTCTCTCTCCCGCTCTTCTCCCTCTCCCTCTCTCCCTCTCTCCCCTCCTTTTCATCCCTTCTCTTCCCTTTCCCTTCCCTCTCTACTATCCTCTCTCCTCCTTACCCCAATCCCTCATTTTGCTGAGATACGGGGAGGAACTGAGGTAGAGGAAAGGGGAAGAGAGAGAGAGAGAAAGAGGATGAAAGAACGTTTTAGAAAAAAGAAAGAAAGAAAGAAAATGCGAGGGGGGGGGGGCAGAAAGAAAGCAAGAGTAAAGAGAAACAGAGAACAGGAATGACGGGAAGAAAATGAAAGAAAGAGGGGAGAGAGAAGAGAGAAAATAGGGAAGAATACGCAAGTTGAGTCTCCGCTCTCCCTCATCTGATTCTTGAGCTCTTGTAAATCTGGAGACTTCCGTAATGTTCTGGCGCACATGTGATCTCTGTGCCCGAAGTGGGGATCCCTTCCGCCTTCGCCACATTAGGTCGAGAAAATTATATTGGTCCCCCCTATATTTCTGTTTTGGATTTGCCTTCCGTTTTCTCTCTCGTTCCCGTCTTGTCTTCTCTTCGTATATGATTTGTTTTTTTGTTTTTCTCTCCACTTAAATCTGTTTTGATTCTCTGAGCGCTTCTGCCTTTGCCACGTGAGGTCAAGGAAATTATATCAGTTTCTCCTTATTTTTGTTTCAGATTTGCCTTCCATTTTCAACTCCAATTCTCCTTTTTACTAAATTCTGTTTCTCTGCTTAATCTGCTTTTAAACTCTCTGATCATCAGCAGGAAAGGAAAGAAACGCGTTTGACGATGACAAAACAAAAGACTTGAGGTTTCTCCGCGTCACGAATCAGGGCAAAACAATAAAAAAATAAACACACGAAAGCAATAACAAAACAAAAACACGACGACGGAGCGAGGAGTGCGGCGCCGGGCAGCAAACAAGGCCTGTTCGGCGGCGCCCACGACACGAAAACCTTCTTAACGTCGTAGGCCTACACCGAAGCCCCCAGCCTACCCGTCCTTCGGCTGATGGCTCGGGTGCAGTGTCTGGTCGAGGAGGAAAAGAAAGGACAGGGCATATTGTTATATATATAAAAAACAGAAATAGGGGAAAAAAGAAAGACAAGAAAGACTATATTCAGAACAACACACACCCGGGGAGAGGTTTTGTTTACATTTTTTTCCCTTTGTATATCGAAGCCCCGTGGACGATGGCGCTCACGAGAGATTAACAAAGGCAAATTACTGTGTTCCGTGTCGTAAATATCATCTTCCAGGCCTAACATGAAGCTCTGGCAGGTCATAGATAGGGGGGGGTGAGTTATAGGAGGGGTAATAAGGGGGTTGGGTGTAATAGAAGGGGGGAGGAGTAATCGCAGTAATAGCCTCTCCTGGTGTTGGTGTTTACTCATTCCTGCGAGTTCGATTCATCATCATCATCATCGTATTCATCAACTGCCAGTTTATTTTTTCTCGTTGTGTTGTTTTCCCTCCGGTGCCATCAGACAGTGTTTGTTTTCATGATCATTCTGGCATTTCCTGGTCACGTCACACTGTCGCGTACTGTCGTCGCTCTCTGTCTGCTTACTCTCTCTCTCCGTCGCTCTCTCTCTCTGCTTCTCTTCTCTCTCTCTCTCTCTCTCTTCTTCTCTCTCTCTCTCTTCTCTCTCTCTCTCTCTCTCTCTCTCTCCTCTCCTTCTTCTCTCTTTCTCTCTTTCTCTCTCTCTCTCTCTCTACTTTGGCTTACTTTCCTCCATTAACAACTCTCCCTCTAACCTGCCCTGTTGTTAAGGGAGTAATTTTAAAAAAAAAATGTAAATGTGTTTCTGATCCTTCCGTAAAGTGTGTTTAGCAAGTATCTGAAAGGGAGCCATTTTTATATGATAACTCTCCTTTTAATTATGGTCCACATATGTGTGTAAGTAAACAAAGGAATATTAACATACACTTGCACACACGAATATGTGTTATTGCTTGTATATGCAACTGTATGTATCCGTGTGTGTGGCCATATATATATATATATATTATATATATATATATATATAGTGTGTGTGTTGTGTGTGTGTGTGTGTGTGTGTGTGTGTGTGTGTGTGTGTGTGGTGTGTGTTGTTGTGTGTGTGTGTGTGTAAAGAAATACGTGTCCACAAAATAATATATAGTATATCAGTTCTTTGCATTAATGTCAAAAATTGTGCAATAGAATAATAATACAATCGATTTCTTATCATAATATTAGGAGTAAATTGGAAGCTGTTTTTTATCATAGAATTGCATACAGGTATTTGGCAGTTTGGTTCCATGACACATGTATTTAACTTGCATTTATATTTATTGCTGGTTGATGATAATGTGAAGTGTGGGTCACCCATTGAAGACCTTCTAATTCTTTCAGCATCGAATGGAGGGAATTCCGTGTAGAATGTTATGTAAGTCTTTTTATTTCACTTTTTTATTATTTTCTCCTTATTATATACCTTTTACCGATCTTCCTTTGGCCGTGCTTGCTTTCTCTCCGTCACTGATTCCTTCTGTTGACCTGACCCCCTTCCCTCACCTGCCCCTACCCCCCCCCTCCCTTCCCTTGCCCTTACCCGCCCCTCCCCTCCCCCTCCTTCCTTTCCTGCCAGTCATTTTGTCCAGTCTGCCACTTAAGGTCCAGCGTTTGTTGTCATTTCTGCAGTTTGGACCATTTTAGACTTACATTCCATTCGATATACACACAATCCGGTTCTTATAGTTGCATGGATTTCAACTAATCTCATACTCTATATATATATATATATATATATATAATATATATATAATATATATATATACATATATAATATATATATATATTATATATATATATATATATATATATATATATATATATATATATACTATATATACATATATATATATATATATATATATATATATATATATATATATATATTATATATATATATATATATATATATATACTAGACGGGTACTGACGAGACTAAGAGCAATAGTCATACGATGCTTGCATAAAATATTGTTTTTTGGCATGAGGAACCAAACGTCTTCTCTCACTCTCTTCTTTGTGTGCAGAACTTTATGGTAAGAGTCAACCGTAGGCCTAACTCCTAACCCTACAATTCTGCTCTATTTATAACCGTATATGATAGACTATTCTCTGCATAATCACACACATAGCCGCCATACCGCATGCTACCCAACAGTCTCTGTAATGAAGGTAATCATTCACCTGTTTTTGGGCGCGAAACGACAGAGAATAATCAGTCCGAAGCCGGTTAGGAAATGTCGGCCGGTGGCGTGAAGGGTTAGTTTTTTTTTTCTTTTTTTTTTTTTTTTTTAGATGCGTGTCAATTTTCCTTTTTTTTCTTCCTTTTTTTTTTACTCCCTTCCATCCAACCCTCTCCTTCCCTTGCCTCCTTCCCCATCGATGTTGGGTGTATTTATAATATATATCTATATATATATATATATATATATATATATATATATATATATATATATATATATATATGTATGTATGTATATATATCATATATGTATATATGTATATATATATATATTATGTATGTATATGTATGTCTATTTATTTATTATGAATGAGGGGAATGCGGGAATCCCCAGACCTCCAGTAGACACACACAAAAAAAGAAGAAAAAAAAAAAAAAGACGCACAAAAAGGACATTAAGCATCCATCAAAGTTTTCAATGGTCGGAGTTAGTGGCTGACTCTCCGGTAATGAGAACGTAAAGTCGAGGGGAATTTAGCTTCAACTCTCTTCAATTCCCGGCGTTTTCCTCTCAGCTGAATGGCACGTCACTTCGCCTCCCGGTGTACGCTGAGCAAGACCTCGACTTCCTCTTTCTCCTCTCCTCTTCCTCTCTTCTCTCAGCCGGTGTCCACAGGGGGGATGTACACTGAGCAAGTTCTTCCTTCTCTTCCTCTTCCTCTTCCTTCTCCTCTTTCTCATGCCGGATGTCCACAGGGGAGGATGTACCTGAGCAAGACCTTTTCCTTCTCTTCCTCTTCCTTTTTCTCCTCCTCTTCCTCTTTCTCATGCCGGCTGTCCACAGGGGAGGATGTCCACTGAGCAAGTCCTCTTCCTTCTCTTCCTCTTCCTCTCCTCCTCCTCTTCCTCTTCCTCCTCTTTCTCATGCCGGATGTACACTGAGCAAGATCTCTTCCTTCTCTTCCTCTTCCTCCTCCTCCTCCTCCTCCTCCTCCTCCTCCTCTTTCTCCTCTTTCTCATGCCGGCTGTCCACAGGGGAGGGAAATGTGGACCAGCACGAAGGATAGGGATGTCACCTCGGTATCTGGACGCGACATTTTTTTTTTCAACTTACCTTTTTTTTTTTTTTTTTTTTTCTTTTACAGTGGGTGTGATTTGTGGATTACCGATCTTGGCTCTTGTAGGCATTCATTCGTAACTTACTTCACTTTTTTTCCATGCGTTTGGTGAGACATTATTTATGGATATATCTTTTAGCTTGATTCTGTCAACCTATTTGTGAATGTAATTTTTGATACATGCGTTATTACCACTTTTTCATTACGTGTGTGATTATATATATATATATATATATAATATATATATATATATATATATATATATATATATATATATATATATATATATATATATATATTGTATTTGTATGTATATATGCATATGTAAGTATGTATATGTTTGTGTATATATACATCTGTATATGTATGAATTGTATATATGTATGTTTGTATGTATAGACTCCTACAGTGCGTGTGTATGTGTGTGTGCTTCTGTATGAATATACACATACTTAAACACATATGTATACATGTACACTAAAACAGACACATGTGTGAGCAAAAAAAAAAACTGTACGCTCATCATACATACTACATACCTATCTACATACATTCATATATACAAGCATAAAAAATTAAACGTTATTTTCGTTTTGAAATTATAATTATCTTGATATGCATATTCCTTGTCCTGCATATTCATTTGGCTGGAACGCCCAGACATTAATGGTGTACGCGTCCCATTTCTGGTTATTTATGGTTTTCTTTCCCTATTTCCTATTCATTTCTCTTGGACCCAACAAGCTCTGATCTATATAGCAACCGCCGACGTGACGCCCTATTTTGGACACGCCTTTTTAATGCGAGTTTCTCTTCCTCTCCCTCGCTCTCCGCAGCCAATCAGAAACCGCTGACCTTCGACGACGTGTACAACCAATCGTCCCCGACCAACTGCACCGTCTATTGTGGAGGAATCACAAACGGTCTCTCAGAGGAACTCATGCAGAAAACCTTCGCGCCTTATGGACAGATACAGGAGATTAGGGTCTTCAAGGATAAGGGCTACGCTTTTGTCAGGTGAGATTTGTCGGTGTTTTGGGTTTGCGGGTTTTTGGGTTGTTGTTTTTTTCTCTCTTGTTTTTTTTTCTTTATGGGTTGAGAGGGGGAGGGGAAGGGGTTTGTTGTTTTCTCTGTCTCTCTCTTTCTCTTTTTTTTTTGGGGGGGGGAATTTTAGTTTAGGAAGATTTTTTTTCTTCTCATTCTTTCTTAGGGTGGTGAGGACTTTGAGTGCAGTGCTTCGGGTTAATGTGGATTGCTTCGTCACGGGTGGACTAAGCAATCCATTATTGGTAGGGTTACTCAATACCACAATTTGTATGTCCCCTGTTCAGATATCAAGTGTTTTTGCTTGTTACTTCACGAACCATGGCTTGCGTTGCCTGTGACACATCAGCACAGATGTGGCTATGAAGTGCGCACTTACCATGTCGGCCCAGACGAGTGCTTCCTCCCCCTAGAGACATATAATACAATAATACCAGAGAAGTGATTACAAATTCATGTCTAGTCTTTTATTCTGGTAGCACGTGGAGACGGCGGCGGCGGTGCAACTTTTTACGCGCATCATATAATCCTTAATGCTCGTAATTCTGGGATAACGTAAGGGCTTAATGTGTAGCTGTCCCTGGTGCCTTGCGCTGGCTGGCGGAGGCTGACAGTGTCTCCTGCTGACTGACTGCCTGACGTTGCCTGGCGCAGAATGAAGTAGATTGATTGGGAATTGCACCTTTCCTCACTGCCACTTTCCCCATAACAGTCCATTGTGTTGTTCCCTAGTTAAAGGTAGTTAGCAGCCTCGCAAAGTGATTGTTTGTGAAAGTCCATGAGATTGGAGCTAGGATGATCAAAGGTCTGGCTTTAGCATTGATTTTTTGCAGTAGATGAAAACGAAAGCAGGTCAGATAAAGGAGGTAAGAGGATCAGAGGAAGTAATGAAGAATGAGTAATGGAAGAAAGTGTGAAAGGAGGGAATGGAAGATACACGGAAGAGTGATGAGCAACCTTGTTTTAAACTATTTTCTCTCTTTCCAAATAGCTTATATAGATTGAAAAAAACTGGGAAGTATGAATTTGTTTCACATTTTTATAAGATTTTGGTCGAATCTATAGCACGAGCTGTCTGCCGCTGCCGTTGCCAAAGATTCTCAAGAACGTGGTGGACGTTGCTACTCGCAGTCGTCATCACTCTGCAATTTCAAGTGGCGATTGCCCTCGTTTGGGCGCCGTTTCCCTGTCCTCACGCTGTTCGTCTTTCTCGCAGGTTCTCGACGAAGGAGTCAGCCACCCACGCCATCGTATCTGTCCACAACAGTGAGATTAACGGTCAGCCCGTCAAGTGTTCGTGGGGCAAGGAGTCCGGCGACCCGAACAACACCCCCGTCACAACTCAGGTCATGGTAGGTCAAAATCCAGCTCGCCCTCCCTGAACACCGCTCTCTTGATAGAAGAAAATGTCGTTTTTTTGATGATAGACTTCGTGGTTTATATTTTTTTTATTAAAGAAAAAAAAAACTTGATCAACTTTGAGTAGATGTCAGTATCATCGAATAACTCCTTAGTGAAGTTGAGACAATGTAAATATATATACATACATTAGGACGTGTCAGGGAGAACACCGTATAGCTCAGTATAACCTGTTTTATAGTAGTCGTAGCCGTAGCAGTAACGCTGCGTTATGTAGACGTAGTCCCTGACACGTCACTGTGTTGGCCTACGAGCGAGCTGGCTCTCTCCCGGCGCCTCATATGTGGCATGTTGGCATTCAGGAAGGTTGCACGCCGCCCGGAGAGCCAGCTGGTCGTAGTGCGACACATGTGGACGTGTGCCTTGTGTCAGTGGCTCCCCTTCTGTGTGTTTCAGACGCTCACCGATGTGTCCGAATGCTTGTCTTTGCAGCCGCTGCCGGGGTCGCAGTACCCGTACAACTACGCCGGCCAGATGGGCTACTGGTACCCTCAGGGCTACCCAGCTCAGGTGCAGGGACAACAGTTCCTCGGCATGCAAGGATTCGCCTACGGACAGTATGGCTACCAGCAGGGGTAGGACCACAGGCCATGCCTCATTCTTTAGTCGCAGCCTGCCCGCGGCCCGTCAATCCTTCCTTCTCGTCCCTGGTGGCCTGCGTAGCTCTTCCCATGTAATGTGGTCATGATCTTAGCTTCAGGCGAGGAATGCGTCCATGATGGCAGTCCCACGAGTGTAGTTTTATCATGACCACACCCCCACTTGCCTTGGATGACCGTGACCTGTTACACATGCCCGCAGTCCTCACAGTGCCCCCCCCTCCCACCCCCGCCCGACATGTGTAACTCGGTCACCACATGAGCACTACAGCCTGGTCATCACCACATTTCCCAGTCATTATTAGTCTGGTTATGGCCACCGTAGAGCATGTGTAGTTTGAGTCGTCACCCCTTGGCACCTGGAGTGGCGCTGGGTAACTTTGCACAGGCCACCAGCGCTTCCTTGTCGGGAATAACGCAACTCTTTTCCTTGTCCTGAGTCCCTGTTTAGTCTGTTACCGTTGAACTTCCATGGTGAGACACTGCCTGGTATGTCACAGCCCCTACGAGTCATTTCTCTCTCTCCGTTCTCCTCCCTCCTCTTCCCCTCCATTCTTCCCTCCCCTTTCCTTCCCTCTTAATTCCTCCTCCCTCCCTCACCCTTCCTTCCCTCTCAACTCCTCCCTCCCTCCCTCCCCCTTCCTTCCCTTTCAGCCCCTCTTCCCTCTTCCTCACCCTCCTCTTTCCCTCCTTTCCACCCCTCCCTTCCTTCCCTCTTCCTCCCTTCCCCTTCCTCCTCTCTCCTTCCCCTTCCCTCCCCTCCATACACATACCCCTTCTCCCCCCACCACGAACGTGACTCACCAAGCAATCTCTTTATAAAGCATGCAGTGTTCTCCACGTGTCTCCCGAGTGTAACTTTGTCGTTAGTACTTTCCTAGAAACTGTTTGGCTATTCAGTGTTATATTAATTGTATATTTCTAGCCTGAACTGTACCCTTTCTGCCCCCCTCCCCCCCCCCACCCTCTTCTCTATTTGGCATGCACCTATGTATCACATTGATTCGATTCCCACAGCATATCGGAGGAAATCTAGTGTACACATGTAGGGAGTGTTTAGAATACCTTTCGCAGAATTTAGATTTACTTTTTTTTTAAATACTATTTCAGGTACTGTTGGCTATGTGTTGTGTGCTGTATGGACTTTTGTTGTATTTCTTTTACAAGCATGTTGTAATATTTCTTATTTATGTTTATTGTATTTTATTGTGATTACCTTCGGTTGGTTAATGTTGTATGTATTTTCGATTTTTTGGCGATTACAAAGGATACGGGAGATTTTTCTTGAGAAAGAAGGGTAATGTCTGTGAAGTATTTGTTGTATTGTAGCTCATTTGCAGAATTTAAAAGGGGTGTATCAATAACCAAGCGAAGAAAAGCAGTTTTCCCGCTAGTAGTTTTAATCCGGGATTCGAGAGCCTTGGTAAGTCGTATCGTGTTGATGTCTTTCCTGGAGACCCAAATTGTTAGGCGAGTCTCCCCTGCCAGGCCATTTATTTCGCCGTCACCCTAAAATCCAGATCTCCAGCGATTCAATCTCATTTCAAATCCAAGCTCTCCCTCCATTATTTATTCTGCTTGACTCCCTTATCGAGCCAGGAGTCCCCTGCTCCCAGCGGAAGGGCGGCCTGCCTGCCGGAACGCCCTTGTGTCCGCCACCAACGCCCTTCACCCTCACTCCCGACGCTCCTTGCCTCCCTTCCGCCACGCCCGCCGCCCGCTCTAGCACCCTCTCCGCCCGCCACGCCCGCCCGCTCTAGCACCCTCCCGCCGCCACGCCCGCCCGCCCCAGCATCCATCTCTCGCTGTCCAAGAACGAACTGGCCTCGACGCGCCTCGTCCCTACCCTCGCCCGAGGACCCATTCGTAGGGGCCAAACGCGCGCGCTGATTGGTCGGCGCGCGATGCAGACAGCCGCCCAACAGCCAATCAGAAGAGGCCGTCCGACATGAAATTTGTAGAACGCGGGTCATTCGGCGGACACAAACGCGGCCCAGATGTGACCGCGCAGCCCCTAACGGCCCATCGTCGCCGCGTTATGTGAGGGGGTAGGGGCAGGTGTCCCCCCCCTCCCCCGCGTCCTCTTTTGCCTCCCCGCCTCCCCTGGACGCCACTCGGCACCTAATCCTTGCTCTCGGCGGCGCCCCTCGGCCCTCCCGTCGGCGCGAGGCTAAAAATAGCTCTGGAACATCTGGAATGGGTCGCCTCGCGTCAAACCCGACAGGTTCAATCTTCCAATACACGTATATACGCATGTACGCACACACATCCTTATACATATACATTCTCATTCATCACACACATACACGCACACGCACACGCACACACACACACACACCACACACACACACACACACACACACACACACACACACACACACACACACACACACACACACACACATATATATATATATATATTATATATATATATATATATGTATGTATATATATATATTTTTTTTATATTATATATATATACATACATATATATATGTATATACACCCTTAGGGTTCTAGAGCTGCTCTCACCCCCATGATGTCTTTCCCCCAACCCCCCCCCCTGCTTGCTTGCCCCCGTTCGCATTCGATTCCCAAACAGACTTTCGGACGTAAACAAACCCCGCTATGTCAACCCAAAGACAGTGTGGCCATGAGCGACTTGTAAATAGGTGGCCGACTTGTGGAATGACCTGTGTTTTACCTTATGACTTCTTGGAACGGCTGTTATAGGTAATTATAGGTGTGTTGTGTGCATGGTTAAGGCATGGCGTGTTTAGTGTAGGTGTTAGATGACGGTGTAAGGTAAAACACGAGCAATGTTCACGTGTTCTCTTACCTACAATTTCTTTCTTTTCTTATGGGTGTTTTACAGTGGAAGGTAAGTTGGTACGGATACACAGGGAACCGGTAAAGGCGTGTAGTAATTGTTATTGTCAAACGTATTCCATTTTGATTTCCTGCAACCCCGCGGTCGGCCTAGGACAAAGGCCATATATCTCGTCCGTCTGACAATACTTTGTCTCGCGTGGCGGCGGATTTTTCAAAATTGGCTATATTTCTTGCCGCCGCGAACGTGGTGCGTCATACGGCTCGCTGGGAATTAACAGATAGTTCCCACTGTTATTTCATTTATATATTTTTTTCTCCTTTTTTTGGCTCTTTCTTTTTATTTACTTGACCTTCTTCCCAGCCGTTGGTTTCGGGTGATTGGTATTCTTCCCCGATTAGGTTCATGTGGTTTCAGACTCGGATGCACCGGGTGAGTCACTCAGGATGGGACGATCCGAGCGCCGGAATGGCTTGGGCTGAGAGGCGGTCCAGCTAAAACCCGCGGGACTCAGCCTCGCGAGGGGCAACAAGTGAAAGAAAGCTTGGTTTATTCGGGGTCACGACCGCTGTAAAGGAGGGCGGGAGCGGCTTCTGAGGCGGCGAGAGCAATCGTAAAGGAAGGTAACACGTCACTCAGCCGCCGGCCGGCCCCTAACCCCGCCATCCCGCCCGTGTTTTGCGGCGGAGAGGCCGTCCCGACTCTCCTTTGCGAGCGCCTTATGGGGCTGAGGGAGCCATGTCGCTCTCCCGGAATTATGGGTCGGGAAGGGCGCGTTGTGGGGGCGCGTGGCCTCGCCCGCGCTCTGAAACAACCCTGACACGTGTGGCGGGGAAGCGCCGCCACGTGACCGTGACCGTGTAACCATAATGACGCCCGTTGCAGGATCGCGGGCATGGCCGGAGTCCCCACCTGGCAGGGCGTCCCGCAGCCACAGCTCCCCACCGGCCAGATGGCTCAGCTGCAGCAGCCGGCATCTATGGTGGGCGCCTACCCCGTGCAACAATTCCAGGTACGTGCGGGCGCCGGTGGGCGTGACAGGGAGGCGTCGCTCACCAGCCGGCCGCCCGTGGCCTCGGCCGGTGACCGCGCCCTCCTCCACGCTCCGCCCTCGCCATTCCCTCTTAGTCCGTCGCCTTAATGTTTCTTCTTGTCTTAGTGCGCGCTCATAAGATACCAGTTACATGTTCCTTAAAATTAAATTAAAACATTTATCGTTTCACACCATATAGATGTTTTTGGATCCCATCCTAACAGTCACCATGGATGAACAGTACAACATAAATATCAGTCAGTACACTAGAATCTCCTCAGATTTTTTTCCCTCTGTTCCCCCATTCCACACCCGTAGCTCTTCCCGTCAACACACAAAGCCCAACTTCGGAAATCCACACTCCCGAGTCAGTTACGTTGCCCTGCCGTTCACCGAGCCAGGAAAACTTCTTCCCACACGCAGACATAGTCATTTCAGCCCCCCCCCTCCCCCCCCCCCACTCAGTTGTTTTCTCTAGTTTACATAACATTAAAGATTCTCATCTCGGTACCAGAGACTGCATGGCCAGTGCGCTCACTTAGAATCTTCTTTACCTGATACAAACTTGCATGCTGTAATACATGGATTTTTACGTACGTGGCAAGATATACCATAACACCACTTATCATGTGACTCGCTTACATTCCAAGTTCAGTATTTACACTTATCTTGTATTTATTTAGATTTCTCAGCTTTTTTAATACTGCATGTTAGAGACGATGAAGAGTGTGTGATTCAGTCTAGACGTTGCACCATTCGTTATTTCATTAGGAATGTTACATGCTATAGTTCTATGAAATGTATGATCAAACAGTACTGTCTTGAAGACGTGACAACAGTTCTCCTTCGTGGGAACAGCTGACGCATTTTTTTTTTACTCAGAGAATATGAGATTTCTTTTCAAACTCGAGAAGAAGTCCAATTGGAATTCATTTTGCATTAGAGAGGAAAGTCCCAATGAAGGCAGATCTGAGTCCGCTCTCCTCTGGCGTCCCCACGAGCGAGGCGCGGTTCCCCGAGAGCCTTTGTCACGTCCGAGGACTGGATCGTTTTGCTCTTGCCGGTGTGATGAATTTTGACTCCTAAATTTTGGCATAATTTTACAGCTGTCGAGTCCCTACCTCCTGGGCAGCACCCCCGGCACCTTGGTGAGTCCTGGCCCGCACCCCGGCCGCCCACCCCGCCCGTGTCCCGTGCCCAACCGCATACCCCGAGGGGAACAGCAGAGGGCTAAAGGCCACCCACTCCCACTGTGTCTTGACCAGCCTCAGTCGTAGCCTCCCTTGCTCGAGAGTGACGCGGACCTGCGAGTCAACTCTCTGTCATTTTGGACATTGTGCACAGAAGCGTCCTAGTCACACGTGGAGTGGGTCGCCTTCAAGTAGCTTTAGTATGATTTAAGTGATGAAGTTGTCAGTCAGGGACATTATTTACCATGTTAGCTGTCATATTTATGTTGGAAGGTGTGCCTATTCAACCTCGTCATCGCCAGCTAAACAAGGTCACATCATATGCTGATGGCCAGTGACTTGTAATGTCCTGTAGCTTCTTGAGATATGCTAACAAGATTCGACAACGTTCTGAAGCTGAATTAGAACTTTGATAATGAGCTTGAGTTTATGTTAATACTGAATCCTTTGCTTAAATTTCATTTCACTGTCATGTCTGCATTGGAGTATTTGTCTTTAACTGGGATAAGAGAAGTGGAATTCAGGCACTTGAATTAGGTTCCACTTCAAAGTCATTTGCTTGCGCAGGAAGTCCAGTGTCCGGACAAGGGGTGACGAAGGTTGCGTGTACACACACTCACACGCGTACACACACACATACACACAGAGGCATACACAGGAATGCAGATACATTAGAAATACACCTACAATTATAGATGCAAATAAACAAACATACACACACACACACACACACACACACACACACACACACACACACACACACACACACACACACACACACACACACACACACACACACACACACACACACACACACACACTTGTATACATAATTACACATTTAATCATAATTAAATAGGTACACAGCACCGACATGGAAACACAAGGTGGTGTGTGAGTGTGTGTGTTACACTTTTTTTTTCAAAGCGCTGGCGATTTGTGGCCCAGGGATAGGTATCAAGGTCGCGAATCTA
>NW_020869313.1:610386-620386 GCF_003789085.1 Penaeus vannamei | reverse complement strand
GGGACAGTATCGTAGCCTCCTGTAGCCAAATGCTTAGTGTAAGGCAGTCTTGTATACCGACGGTAGTGTAGTGTAGCGGACCGGGGCTGCGTCTCGCGGGCCGCTCTCGGTCCTCGCGTCCCGCGCACTAAGGGCGCGGGGGACGGCCACCAGATCCGTGACCCTGGGCGCCGCGGCCAGTCCTGCCCCTGCTGTAGCCTACAACTGCTGCCAAGGACTCAGTACCGCCGCCCGCGGGCTGGGGATGCCCTAAGCCGCCCACAGCAGGGCGCCCCGCCCGCTCGCGACAAACCACTCTGAACTGCGGTCAGCTTTCACTAGGTTAATAAGAAGAATGTAATATATATTCATAATATAATGATACATATATACTGCATAGGAAATATGCACTATCTCTCGTACGTAGGTTGTCCCAGGTGCCGCATAGATAGCCAGGTAGCGAGGCTGGGGGCGCCGCCCCCGCCTCGCCCGCACCACTGGTAGAGGCGGCCCGCGGCCCCATTTCCTGCCGCGGGGTCGCCGTGGCCGCCGGCGGGGTAGGGGGAGGTCGCGCCCGCCGGGCTGCCTCCCCGCCTTCCCCGCGCCAATACGGGTCTAAAAGAGAAGGCGGTGAGTCGCGGCGGACGAGTCGGGCCGCACCGAGTCGCACCATCGAGACCCGACCAATCCCGCGGAGAGCGAGTCGCGGCGAGTCTCGCGCACGCCCGGCGAGTCGCTCGTCAACACCAAAATTGTTCAAGCTTCAGTATTAGCGCAAGTATTAGAGCCAGAGAGTATTCCAAGTAGCGCGGCCGAGATCAGTCCCAAGCCAGGGCTCAGGTGCGGCCCGGCCAGCCCAGTCAGGCCGCCGCGGGTGGTCCGGGCCGGAAGTGCCGCCGCGCTGCCGCAGGTGGCGGCCGGCGGCGGTCGGGCCCGGGCGCAGTCAGCCGCAGAGAGCCGAGAGGGCCGCAGGTCATTGTTTGTCGTTGTTGTTGTGGTACGTGGGCGCCGGAGCCCTCTGTTGAGTCGAGGAACCGCCTGCCATCCAAGTCGGGCAGGCTAGTCTTGATGACTTTATATGATATTGTAACTGTAGTAATAATATTGGTGGTGTTTATTAACAGAAGGCAGAAATCTAGTCAATATTATTTTGTTTTAGAGAGTTGATAATGAGAGTATTTTTACATGTGAAAACACTGTCTATTTATTATTTTAGTACACACTTGATTTAAACACCGTGAGAGATACTGCGCCTGGCCCGCCCTCACCCTCTCCAGGCCCTGACCCTCCCCAGGCCCTGACCCTCCCAGGACCACAGGCTCCCCAGAACTGTAATTCCCCAGGTCGACACGCCTCCCCAGGACTCCCCTCCCCTCGCCCTCTCCCCACCCACCCCGCGCCCTCCTCGTTCCCCGTTGTATAAACCCTCGAACTCGAAGCCCCCCCACCCCCACCGCCCCTCCTCCTCCTCCTCCTCCAGGACCACCTCCTCCAGGATGGTGCCTTCCCAGGAACCCTCAGTTCTTCGCCCCGCAGCACCCTCCGCCCCTCCCCTGCCCTCCCCCCTCCCCGGTCGTATCATCCAGTTCATTACTCTGTGGACAGCAAAATCAACGTTTAACACTACCAAGATAATCATTCCCGTGTTCTACTAGAGTATCCCCTACCTTCCCCCTATGGTGGGACCAGCAGCTGCTCCGGTACCTAACTCGTGTAGAGGGACGTAGTCAGTAGTACAGTCTCCTGTAGTAACCTATGGCAGTCCTCAATTGTCCGCACAATTTTTACACGTTCGCACAGTGGGTTTATAAGGGTTTTATGTCCCCGAGGGTGAGGGGTGGTGGAGCGTGAGGCTGGAAGCCGCGCAGTCGAGTGTCAACCACACACCACTCTGAGGGCGGTCACACCAGCTGCGCCTACACCAATTGCGGCAACACAAGCCTAGAGCTACACCAGCTTGAGGCCACACCAGCTGGCGGCTGCCCCGGAGCGTACAATCATTCGTTGCGTGTTCGGTTCCTTGATTTACATGGGTGAAATGTTCTATTTTTAAGCACAGAGATGCTCAGAAAGCAAAGGATGATTCTGAACCTTATTACTGTTTACTTTCCAGGAGAAAATCCTTAACATACAGCTATCAGATTAGAGTTTTATACTAACGAAAGGTAATAATGATTGCCATTGGGTAAATATGTGTTTTGATACCCATATGATGTTTACATCCAAATCTCCAATAAACACATGCGTTTACATGTAATTATTATGAAAATTGAAATTAGATTGTATGGATTTCATTGTGACAACATACAGCAAGCGCTAGTCGTGAACTACCTTATAGCTCTCAGGTAGACTTTACCTTCTGTCCCAATATGCCAGCTAATTATTGAAATTCATACTAGAAACATCTAGTCATAATGAAATCCAGAGCCAAAGTATGATTGTATAGTTCTTTTTTACATGTGCAGTCTGTACTGTATTATGCCATTTATACAAGGAAGACACAGTTGTTGTAGATATAATAAAATGGAATGTAGTACATGCTAGAGTGGACTAAGAAATGGAACAATTTAAACAATAAAAGAATGGAAAAAACACATGGTGTATTTTTGTTATATATCCTCTTCTCATGAACTAGAGTTTTTAAGGAGTGTTTCATACCTTCCAAACAGGTATCTTAGGTGATATAAAATGACCTAAGCTGAAAACCACTTTTATAAGGATGATACAAGTCGATAATGAACTGACACTGAAAGAACATCTGGAAAAAAAACGTGCGTGGCGTAAAATATAGAACAATGGATGAAAAAAAATGAAACTAGATATGAGATAAAAGGTATTATTATTAAAAAGAAAAAAAATTGTGGGAAAAATACACTGTATATAATGATTCCCCCAAAAGAGAATGTTAATGAATCAGATATGAATCATAATATACGATCCTTCTCAGCCATTGTGTCTTATCCCAGAATGGATTCTTGTATCAGCCATAAGTCAGAACGCCCACAGAATGACTACCCGAAGACTGTGAATAACAGAGTTACGTATATCAAAGTCTGGCGAAGTAATAATTAAATCCACTTCATCAGGACATAAATGTAGTCTACTTATCACAGTCCAGTAATAAGTAACTCTGCAGCTAGCAAGCAATACCCCGGCAGACCCGCTTGAACACTGCAATAATCGTGGCAAAAATAATGATGATAACACAGCTTCTAAAAACAGCAACATCATCTGATCATTAACCATTGCAGTTTGCCGGCCAGTTCAGCCGTGCATCAAATAGGTATTATAGTCTTACGGCCCAGTGATAATGGCATTGTAAGGAGGGTCTAGTGATAAATCTTTTCTTTTTTTTCTCGGGATAATTCAATAGAGGCGTTTTTGCTCGATTCACGTATGGTGGTATTGCGTTGCATTGCATTGCCGGGATCTGCCGTTCTGATAATTTTTTGTTGTTATTTTTAGAGAGGTGAGTTGGTGCTTCTCGCCACACGTTCTTAGTTTGCAGGCAAATGAAGTTTATGCATTACTGGTAACTAACTTTACCTAAACATGTGTACAGCATCGCATCCACATACACAAAATATTGTTATATACTTATCTTTATGTATAACACGTACATACAACCAGAAGAGACATAAACAGACACACATACATGTATATACATATACATGCATACACATGCCAATACCAGCGCGTGCGAAACACAGACTTATCCTGTACATAAACATAATACATAACTGCAAACAAAGTAAAGCTATTTTAAGCGTTATATATATGCATTCGTAAGCGCAAATATGCAAGGAGCTTTCAACACAGTACAGCAATATTAAGGCCAATTGATTTACCATTTAGTGCGTAAGTCTGCAAACACATCGTAGCCACAATAACGGTTTAAGATCAAACCGACATGAAGAACATGGACTGCCATGGAGTTCAGTGAAAACGCCATTTCCGTTTAATTATTGTAGTACTTCAAGTCGGACGAAACCAGATACACGCAGCTTTTCGTTGACTCGTTTCAAAGGAAGTTCCTCGTTTTTGTTACATGTTCCATTTTTTGCTTCATCCTGTCATCATCTCTTTTTCCACTTTCATTTGCTTTGAAATACTTTGCTAATTTAATGTAGTTGTTCCCTTGCTCATTTTGCTATTAATCCTATTTTATTTATTTTTTTTATTTTTTTTTTTTATTATTTATTTATTTTTTTATCTTTTTATTTTTTGCACGAGCCGAGTTTTCATGCGCATAATGGATTTTGATACATACGTCACTTTAATGTTAACATGGCTTAATTCTGTACCTTTCCCATACTTACATGAAGCATTATTGACAAAGCATATTGACAGTACAATTATTGACAAAGGTACGGATAAAGAACACTTGGTTGAAATCCTTGCGATATTTACCAATGGCTGTCTGTCTGTCTGGCTAGAGTGTGTCTTTCCTGCTCATAAAGTAATAGAAATACGTTTATTAGATATACATTTTCCTCGTGTCTTACCAAAAGAAAGCATGGGGAATAGATATAAATTTCATAAGCATAAAATCATGTAAACATTTGCATGTATTTCGTATCTACCTCATGTGCCACTGTTGTTTGTACTGGGTTGACTAAGTTAAGAAAGATATCTTGGACTAAAAAGAAAAGAAATAAGTCTGTGTAGAAATAAATAGTTTCAAAAACGCACTTACCTGTTATATCGACCTTTATATCGTTATTCGTCTCTCTCTCTCTCTCTCTCTCTCTCTTCTCTCTCTCTCTCTCTCTCCTCTCTCTCTCTCTCTCTTCTCTCTCTCTCTCTCTCTCTCTCTCTCTCTCTCCTCTCTCTCTCTCTCTCTCTCTCTCTCTCTCTCTCTCTCTCTCTCTCCCGGACAGACCAGAAGGGTTATGGTATATTCAAATAAAAAACTTATTTCTTAAATTAGATTTCAAGATCACAAAGACTTATAAATGTTATGACGTTTTTAATTCAGTTGTGAAAAAAAATATACTTGTATATTCACTGGCTATAAGAAAGCATTTTGCCGCATAAAAAGAACACGATTCAGAAACGGCATACTTGACGTAGAAAAGTTTTTGAAGAATATAATGTACTAGCAGAAGCACATATACTTTTATACTTGTAGCTCATTTTATTGTTGAAAAGATCCTTATAAAAGAGAGAGAGAGAGAGAGAGAGAGAGAGAGAGAGAGAGAGAGAGAGAGAGAGACAGCGCCAGGGAGTCTCCTCAAAGCTGTACACAATTTGCCTAGAAAAAAACTTAACAGAAAAAAACACAGCAAGGGGGAAAAAGGTACACGTGGATGTCTAAACAATTTTGGACTCGTAGATGACATAAACATATAAGTTTTAGTAACAGGATTACAGTTTGGAGTGGGAAAAAAATCTTTACGAGGGTTATATTCAAGAACCAAAATACACGAAAAATAGGATTCTAAATGGATTGTGAATATGTAGACATTAGAAGAATACATATAATCTATGAAAGACATGACCAATGATAAAACTTTACAATATGAGGACACGAAAGAATTGTGTTGCACTGGAAGAAACAAGGGGAGATTTATATATATTTTCAAAAGGCACAGAAAGCTGAACATTTCGAAATAACTGGAAGAGAAGCGAAGAGAACAGATCTGAGATTAAATCAGATAATCTCGATGTAGCCTGAAAATCACAACATTTTGAAAAATCAGGAAAGAATCAATCGGAAATTTTCGAAATAACCGAGAGGCAGACAGGCTGGATCCGAGACTGAAATCCCAACAGACGCTACATATTCTCATACAAATTACGTACATGTATCTCCAAGTATAGAGCCAAGAGGAAAACACATAAATCGGTAAAGTAAAAAGATGAACGAATGATGGACAGAAGAGTGACAGACACGGCGACAGCGACTGGGAAGGAGGAGGAGTGAGTGCGGAGGAAGAGCTTAATTTGGAAACGGAATATCCGGCATAGAAAAGTTTTGAAGAATATGAGAGACACTGAAGGACCAGCCACGTTTTATGGTTTTAGTTCTTTTTAAAGATCCCTGTCAAGAGGACACTGCGCTCGGGAGGAACAATCTCCCCGAAGGTCTGGAAACAGGATATATACGTACATATGTGTATGTATATGTATATGTATATATATATATATATATATATATATATATATATATATATATATATAATATATATATATATGTGTGTGTGTGTGTGTGTGTGTGTGTGTGTGTGTGTGTGTGTGTGTGTGTGTGTGTGAATGGAAAAACACTCTACCGTGTTGATACTATGGTAGAAAAAAACCACAATGCACAAATTAGATTTATTGAGAAAGTGAGACAACAGTTTCGGAAACGCCCTCGATTCCATCTTCGTCAAATATAAAAATGTAATCTGTGTATCTATATTCATCTACACATTTTATCTATCGCTATATATATACATCATATATATATATATATATATATATAATATATATATATATATATATATATATATATATCTGATATCGGAAATATCATAAAACATCTACCATCAAACAATAACCCCCAAAGTGGAAGATGAAATATGCAGAAGGTCAAAGTAGCCTGAACACTGAGGGTGACGCAGAGCAGAGCCTTACAAATCAGCTTTTGCGTCAACATCAAATATCCAAGTTTCTGGGAGTGTCACTTAAGTTACACAGTTTCCCCCACGCTGTGTTATTTTCTCTTTTACAAATATAGATAAAACTAATTTACGGTTGGGCATTTTTTTTTTTTTTCATCGGTGTTTTAGGTCATGTATTTTTTGTGATTATTTAAATATCTTTCTATTTATATGACTGTTGGGCTATTCACGTGTCGTGTCTATTCCCCTAGCTATCTACGTCTGTCTCTTTAATTCTATTTTTATTTACATATATTGATTCTTTAGCTGTCTATCATATAAAATGAAATATCTTTAAGGAAAAAAGATTATACTTTTGAGGCATCCTCTCTCCTGTTTCATTTTCCTGCTTACAGACTAGACTGATACGTAATTTGTGAAAAGTCTCTTGAGCACAAACTTAATTACCAGGTCCATACGCTTGACTTTTTAGACACAAAAAGATTATTTTTTTCTAGAAATCAATTGTGTTTTACTTATTTTAGCCATCCAAATTCTCCCTACCTACTCAGCGCAAAATAAATTCATTTTGTCAGAAAATGTTTACATGCATTTTACCGGAACAATATGTTCCGGTTTGCCTTAGGTAAAATTTTCAGTGTATTGGAATACATTTTCGACCCAAAACACTACTTTTCCTCGTTTATTCAGCGCACAAAATTTCTGTTAATTTCAAGGGGAGAAATATAGTCAATCATTTAAATATAATTTCACTGGAATTACAAAATCTAATTATAGAAGAAACGGTTAATTTACAAACGGTTATTTTTCCCGCCATTTTCGGCCGCCTCTCAAAAGTCGTTAAAAACTTTCGCCCGAATAAGACTGGCAGTTTATGAATTATACACTTTTCCGAGGTGGACGGAGACGGGGATCAGTCGACTCTAATTACGTGACACGATTTTTCACTCTGAGATGGTGTAACTTGGGATCACAGGGCTCTTAATTCATTAGACACCGAGCCTCGTGCGAATTATTCATCGGATCCGAATCATGAATGTTTTAGAGCCATTTTTACAGATTGGATTCTATTTCTGCTTAAACATTGGGAAGCGTATTACTGCTGCGCATAAATATAACAGCACATACAAGTGTACATAGACATATACGTGAGTGTATTTGTCAGTTTGTTTGTGTGTGTGCACATATATGTGTATGTATATATATATATATATATATATATATATATATATATATATATATATACATACATATATATATATATATATATATATGTATATGTATATATATATATATATATATATATATATATATATATAATATAATATGCGTGTGTGTATATATACATATATATATATATATATATATATATATATATATATATATATATATATATATATATATATATATATATATATATATGTCGAGATCATTATTTAATTCGACATTTTAAAAGATATGATGGTTCTGATTTTCAAAAACGCATATCCGTCACTGAAGCATTTGTTTATATATTTTCACAAATCAAAAGGCATATCAACATAGCCAAATTTAGTGTTACAACAAATAGAGTCAATTATGATGCTCATTTATAAATGGTTTGTATGTTTAAGTGCTAGCAATTAATTTGGGATAAAGCAATAAGTTCGTTATTTTAAAAATTTCTCGTCAGACGATTCCTGGCCTTCCCCATGTAAACAAGTAAGCTGAGTGCTGGTATTTTAAATCATATATTACCCTGATATTGTAGATCACAGTGTTTGATAAGTTTATTAACGTAGTCGTTAAATCCCTTTGTATCAATTTATGATAATCAGATGAGTCCTGGCCTTCCTCCATGTAACAGAGAGGAGAAATGGTGGAGAAACAGGCGAGAACAGCATGCCATAATGCCTTGTTGCCAGGGGAAAATAACGCTAGTTATTTCGTTATTTTTAGTGGTCCGTGGATACAGTAGCGGAACTAGTCGTTGGTGACAGTTCCGGAGGGTATCAATGAATAGATAGAGAATGGAATTAGTTATTAGAGCGAAGTGTAAGAGAGGAAAATTATCAAGTTGAAAGGAAGGGAAATGATCGGCTTATGGCCTAGGTAAAATCATGGAAAGAACAGGGTTAGACTGGGTGTGAGGGTCTCGATTTGGTTTCACGTATATTTTTTATTTTATTTATTAATAGAATTTTGATTTATAATTAATAAGAAAAGGGATTGTATAAAATTATTTGAGAATATTGCTCATGTTTATTACTACGATTTACAGATTGATATGCCATTTGTTCATTGTTTGTTTATTGAATAAAATATTAATGGTTAAAATGTTTTTTTTATGACCATTATAATATTTGACACACACTTAACAGGAATGGATTCATTCCCTCACCCACGAGCCTTAAAAACCGTTATGCTATGCTACCCACAAGATTTAACGATACAGTAAATACATTTTTTAGTGAAAAACACGCTAATATGACAATGGTACAAAAAGTGATAATAGAAAAAATATGCTAAATTTCGTAAATGAAAAAATCATTTTTCTACACACACACACACACACACATACACACACACACACACACACACACACACACACACACACATACACATACACCACACACATATATATACATATATATATATACACATATGTATACACACTCACACACACACACACACACACACACACACACACACACACACACACACACACACACACACACACACACATATATATATATATATATGAAAGAGCGAGATATATTTTGATATCTTTTGCAATAATTTGTAATGGTTCTCTTTAACGCAAGGTCGAAATTCGAAACTCGCCATCAATGGAGAGATGAAAAAAGCACTCAGCGGTGTTTTCTGTTCAAGCATTTACAATATGACCGGTTAATGCTTTAAAATCAATACAATTTACTCTAAAGTCCAGAGTTAAAGACAGAGCTAAACAGAGTGTTGCTAAAATACAATCGAATGGAGACGAGCAGAAGACAAAGGATTAGATTCAGAAGAAGAAAAACAAAAAAACAAAAAAAGCAGGGAAGTGTTAATGGACTGGAACAATTCCCACGTTGCTTGTAATGTTGTTATGAGCGTCACTGTATTCGGACGTATGATCTTTGGCTTTGACTTCGGCTCCAGTTCTACATCCAGTGACGCTATTAATGGTGTTGATTTGAGAATTAGGATATTCGTAATTGGGATAATTAGTACTGATATGGCCTATTTTACGTGGCAATAGCGAGGGTGGAAGAGAAATTCAGAGAAAAAGGGAGAGAGAGGAGGAACGAAAGAAACAGAGTGATAAGGGGAAACAGAGACAAAACAAAAGAAACAAACAAACAAAAAATATATAGTTAGCCAATTATTTTCTTGAGGATTTTACCGAATTGAAAATAGGCTTATAAATCACGAAG
>NW_020869313.1:595386-597886 GCF_003789085.1 Penaeus vannamei | reverse complement strand
TGACAATAAAATAATGATAATAATAAATAACAGTTATGGCAATAATAATGATAATAATAAATAACAGTTATGACAATAATAATGATAATAACAAGAGCAGCCCCCCATAACATAAATTATAATAATAAACAACAAAATCAGAATAGGACTACTAATGCTACTCATAAGGACCATATCAGGACGCGCTCCCTCCTTCCCCCTCCTCCCCCGTCTCCCTCCCTCCTTCCCCTATCCCTCCTTCCCCTTTCCCCTCCTCCTTCCCCCTCCCCTCCTCTCTCCTCTCCCCCCTCCTTCCCCCTCCGCCTCCCTCTCCCCCCTCCTCCCCCTCTCCCTCCCTCTCCCTCCCCCTCCCCTCCCTCCCCTCCTCCCCCTTTCCCTCCCCGCTCCTCCTCCCCTCACCCCTCCGTCTCCCCCTCTGGCGGTCGAGGGACAACCCGAGGGAGAGGCAGGCCGTGGGAGAGAGAGGACATCGTGTCTGTGCGCCGCGTGACCTTATGGGAACACGTGTAAGGTCAAGTTCTAGGAGTATTTCCCTTAAAGTTCAATTGTCTTCGGGTCTCGCGTTGGAAAGGGGTGTTTGCGTTCTGTTGCTGCCGGCGATTTCCGTATGGGTTTGGTTTTGTGTTTGTTTTTATTTGCTTGTTTGTATGTCTGTGTTTATTCTGTGTTATTTTTTTCCATATTTTGTATGTGTGTGCGTATATGTCTGTGTTTATTTCTGTATGTTATATTTTTTCCATATTTTGTATGTGTGTGCGTATATGTGTTTTATTTCTGTATGTTATTTTTTTTCCATATTTTGTATGTGTGCGTATATGTCTGTGTTTATTTCTGTATGTTATTTTTTTCCATATTTGTATGTGTGTGCGTATATGGTGTTTATTCTGTATGTTTTTTTTTCCATATTTTGTATGTGTGTGCGTATATGTCTGTGTTTATTTCTGTGTTATTTTTTTCCATATTTTGTATGTGTGCGTATATGTCTGTGTTTATTTCTGTATGTTATTTTTTTTCCATATTTTGTATGTGTGTGCGTATATGTCTGTGTCTGTATGTTATTTTTTTCCATATTTTGTGTGTTATATGTCTGTATGTTATTTTTTTCCATATTTTATGTGTGTGCGTATATGTTTATATCTGTAAGTTATATTTTTTTTCCATATTTTGTATGTGCGTGCGTACGTGTGTGCTTGACTGAACGTATGGCATATTCGTGTCAAGGGATTGAAACCCCCCCCGTCTTCGGTTCAGCCAGCGCACCTCCTTGTTCCCGAGTAAGTGTACATACAGCGCGTGTATGTTGCTGCCTGCAAGGAGTCGTATTTAAACCTCCTCGGCGTATGTGCCTCTCAGCGCGAACCTCCCTTTAGTGAAGTGCTCGGGAGGACTGGCGAGTCGAGGTGCCCGAGGCAACTTTTCTAATCACAAGTTTAAACACGGCGCGTAAATCCGGCAGACGTTCATCAGGAGCGCTACATAATTCATTATTCACTCGTAGCTCGTGAGACCCGCCACCCGCCCACCCTCTGCCGTGGTGACGCCGGCTCGCCCCCTCCTGGAGAGCTCGCTACTCGTCGGGGGGTGGGGGGGGAGGGGTGAGGATGGGGGAGGGGGTGGGTTGAGCGTGGGTTCTGGCGGCTTCGGAGTGCGAGGGCGTGGGAGGCGTGTGCGGGGAGGGCGCTGCTCTCGATGTATGGGGCGGTCCAAGGGCAGCTCTTCAGCCTGGCAAATCCCCGGCTGATGTGTTGACTTCAGTACCTGGGGGCTTCGGAACGGTCTTCAGTTCGGTGACATACAGGACATGTGTTGAAATCATTCGTGATATGACACTGCGATAGGGATGCCATTTCCCTTATCCTATATCATATCACAGATAGGACTTGACAATCACTACAATCTGTAACTTCTCGTGTATTCACCAGCTCACTCAAGATTGAACTTTTGAGATTTTCTTTTTCTTATCAATTTTTGGGGGGATAAACTAAGTCATTCCCTCATTATGAGTCTATTTAATTAAGAGCTTTGTTTCAGGCAGTATGCAGGGGCAAGATTTCCTTCCTCATCTGTAACTATTTAATTGTGAAGCATTTTAAAGCATGTGCACACACTCTGTGACACAACCCAAGGGAAATTTCTAATGCAAATGCCTAAGCAAAACAAAATAGAAAAAAAAGAAACAGAAATTAGCAGAGAACATTCCCTCATCTATCCTTCACCAAGACATCTATCCCGCGCCTTGGATAAGACGCTCGGATACAGTTGCAAAGACGAAAGGAAACAGGAAGCCGAAAGCATGCACTCCACACACACTCGCCTCTCCACCAAAGGCCAGGGCGACTAGACACACAACAGGAGGGGGAGACAGACTTCTGATGCCCCCCCCCCCCCCCCCTACCCACTCCCTTGCTCTACACCGTTCACCTCTACCACTCGAGATGGAATTTTTGAAATTTCTTTTTTAAACTATCAATTTTTGGGGGATAAACTAAGTCGTTCCTCA
>NW_020869313.1:550386-592886 GCF_003789085.1 Penaeus vannamei | reverse complement strand
TAAACTGGTTTAATTCACACTATGAAAAGGAAGAATAAACACAGCCGTTTAATAGAAAACAAATCGAATATAATCAGGATAAAAATAAGGAACGAATGAATAATATTTTCTAATGCGGTATATAGACAGATAATGAAAATCACTATGGGTTTATTACCTGTATTTGTATCCACTTTAAGGTGCGAGATATGAAATGGCGTCCACACACATTCACGAAATCTTCTCAATTGAAATATATTTCTCCAGAGACGAGCCGGGACGTCGTGAACGAGAACAGAACACCGCCTGTTAACTGTTCTAACCATTTTTAAGACGTAAAAGTTATTTTTTTTTCTTGTAGAATCTGAATACCGTTAGGATAGTGGTATATTCCCACATCATTCTCTCTCTCTTTCTTTTCTTCCTTTCTTTCTTTCTTTCTCTCTCTCTCCCTCATTGTTGCTTGGAATGTCTATCAAACTTAGCTATACCTGTCTGTCTGTCCATTTGCGTCTATCTATATGTCTGTCTCTCCCTCCTTCCCTATCTCTCTCTCTCTCTCTCTGCCTCTCTCACTCACTCACTTTCTTTCTCTTCTCACTCATTCACTCACTATCTGTCCTTCTCCCTCTCCCTCCCTCTAATACTCCATATTTCGAGTCTTTTATCAAACCAAGTAAAATGTTGCTTGTATTTCCTTTATCGAATAAATATCAA
This sequence comes from Penaeus vannamei, assembly GCF_003789085.1. Taxonomy (NCBI): domain Eukaryota; kingdom Metazoa; phylum Arthropoda; class Malacostraca; order Decapoda; family Penaeidae; genus Penaeus; species Penaeus vannamei. The sequence continues at coordinate 592,190 of NW_020869313.1, read as the reverse complement.
TCTTTAAGCACTTCTAAAGGTAAAATGTGATTCTGATTAAAATTCACCCTATTTCTGATTATAGAGAATAAAACATCATACAGGGTACAAAGATATACGGTACATTAGTACAAATACCAGATTTTATACTAAAAAAAGAGCTTTCTGTAATATATAAAGCATGTTTGTACAGCACATCCCTTTAGGCTGAGTACTGTTCAATATACTATACTAAAAGGTCGACATGGAATAGTACCTTTCGAAACTTCAGAAAATCTTCAGGTTTCCTTTCAACTCGAATGTCTCTTATAATTCACAATGCTGGTGTGTTTAAAGCTAAATACGTACTTTAATGGAGAGAGCATATGAACGGACCAGACTGTACATGAGGCTTCAGACTTGTCCAAATATGCACTGTGCGGTTGCTCTTTCTGAAACATCGAGTCGAACCTCCAGCCGACTCTTTTCGAAGCTTCGGAAACTATTTCACAGTGCGAATAGCGAAGGAGAATTTATGGAAGGTTGAGCAGTTTATGATACAGCAACGTAACATAGCTTACCAGTAAATGTGAACTCTTTTTTAACATAATAAAAATGTCAACATTCGTTCAGTCCACGAAACGACAGATCCGATTTCACTCCTTAAAATATGCAATGGTTAAGGACCTAATATGGCCGCTGGAGACTGATTTAACAAATTGCGACCACGTGCTGTCATGGAAATAAAATTAGTTCCAGGGAGGTTAGAGGGCAGCACATACACACGCACACAAACACAAACCCACACACAACTAAATCAACATAGAAATCAGTTAATCAGTTTTGTTTATGATATTAAAGAAGATTAATGTGATAACAGTGGTACCAGCAATAACAAAACGACAAGGAATACAATATTGATAATCATTATCATTATATTTTTAGCACTAATAACATAGTAATAACTACAGATTATGAAGATAACTATATATCAATAATAGCAAGAATAAGAACAGCACCAATAACAACGGTCGTGAAATCGATAAAACAACAACAACAACAACAACAAAACGCTGATACTAAGGCAAAATACTTACTCCATGGACTGACTCTCAACACATTTTCCTCATATCCAAACAATCGCGTTCAGGTTAAATATTTACATGCCGAGCTCCGCTGTGTTCCTTTGTAAAAGATATCAAATGCCAAACAAGGTCTCAGTTCTTTTCACTCTTGGATAAGCTGTACGTACACTTATCGTCTATGTCCTTATGTTCGTCACGCTACCTTTAAATATATCCTTTGGCGTAGGAGGCTTATTGAAGGATGGCGGGGTGGCCAAATTATCGTTGTCCTTAATATGATAGTTATCGTTATTATTGTTCTAACTATTGCTAGAAGTCGTAGTTGATTGGTATTACTATTGCCAGTATTTTTATCATTATGCTTATTATTATTATGATTATTAGCAGTACTGGTATTGATATTATTATTAGTACGACACAGCATTACTGTTAAAAACATTATCATCATCATAGTAACTGAGTAGTAAAACAGTGGTAGTAGGAGTAGCAGTAGTAGTATTAATATTATAATCATTGTGCTATAAATATCATCATTGTTATAATCATTATGAACATGTTTTTTTTTTAAATAAATATCATCTTGATTATTATCACCGTCTTTATTATCGACTGTAATGGTAATAATCGTTATTGTTACTCTTAATATTATCCTGTTTCTGTACATCGGCAACTTTGTAGTAGGTCGATGCTTGACTGTGAAAAAACGGAAATACTTTTTCCTCGCTATTACAACTGTGGTAGTAATAGCAGTAGTAGCAATAGCAATAGTAGTAGGTAGTAGCAGTAGTAGCAGCAGTAATAGCAATAGTAGTACTAGTAGTAGTAGTGGTAGTAGCAGTAGTAGCAATAGCAATAGTAGCAATAGTAGTAGTAGTAGTAGTAGTAGTGGAAGTAATAGTAATAGTAATAGTAATAGAAGTAGAAGTAGTAGTAGTAGTAGTAGTAGTAGTAATAGTAGTAGTAGTAGCAGTGGTAGCAATAGTAGTAGTAGTAGTAGTAGCAGTAGTAGTAGTAGTAGCTATAGTAGTAGTAGTAGTAGTAGTAGTAGTAGTTGTAGTAGTAGCAATAGTAGTAGAAAAATGATGTCATTGACACTGAGAAAGATACCAACGCTTAAACAAGATAAGGACCTATAATTAAACTTCTCCATATAATAAAAAGAAAAAAAAATATATGTATATATATCCCAAGCCCCCACTGCCAGAGATTTAACCTGCCGGTATTAAGTAAACAATGTAGATTTTATCACTAATCTCGATCTCTCCTTGTTTAATTTGGTTTAATCTTGGAATGTCAAGCTCTCTTTGATCAAGTATGGGCCCAGGCATCTTTGTGTGTCGTTAGGGTATATTTGTAGGTATATTTATGTATATATAGCCTGCATATGTATGTGTATTTTCCTAATATCTTGGTAATGAAGGCTCGTGGGTAATTTCTAGTGTGGTAGGTTGGAAAAATAGAGAAAATTTCTCTGCGATTTTCCTTTTGTCGCTATATTTTCTTACTATTTTAAAAGTTCTTCGATTTTTTAAAATACTTATCTTAGTTTATCGTTTTATCAATTTGCTCACTGTCATGTAGGCCTACGGTGGTTAATACTTCGGCCAGTTAACCGATAGGACTTAACTAAGTTAATATAAACACATGCTACCTCTAAGATCATTACGTTCCCTAATCTTCATAATGTCACTTTCCTTCTGTCTCCCTCACTTTCTCTTTCTTGTTTATACCTTCATTATTACTTTTCCTTTTCATCCTGCGCCTCATCTGCTGCCTCTGTCGTCTCTTGCACATCATGTCCCTCTTCCTCTCCACTTTCGCTTTTTTCATTCTCTTCCTTTTCATATTCCATTCTCCTCCTCCTTTCCCTTTCCTGTTACTCCCTCTCTTACTTTCCCTCCCCCTCCAATTCCGGTTCATCCTCCTCACTCCGTCCCTCTTTCTCCTCCTCTTTCCTATTCCTCCTTCTCCTCCTCTCTCCTTCCCTCTTCCATCATGCTCCTCCTCCTCTCCTTGTTCCCTCTTCCTCCTCCTCCTCTCCCCTTCCCTCTACCTCCTCCTCTCCCTTCCTCTTCCCTCCTTCCCTCTTTCTCCTCCTCCTCCCTTCGTCTCCTCCCCTCCTCCCTCCTCCTCTCCCCTTCTTCCTCCTCCTCCTCTCCTCTTCTTCTCTCCTTCCCTCTTTCTCCTCCTCCACTCTGTTCCTCATTCATGGAATAACGATTCTTTTCTGTCTCATTAATTCTCTCTTCAAGTGTGGACATCTGAACGACAGTTTGATATAACAACAAACTCCACGATTTTCAATAAAAGAAATACATTCATGAATATGTAATATATTTTTTCTCTCTTGTAATGTATTTTAGTTTTTCCTTCGTAATTTTTTTTCTCGCTTTTTTTACTTGTTCTCTTTTTTTCTCTCTCTTTCCCTCCTCCGGCATCCCCATTATCATTATCTCCACCTCCATTTTCCTTCATTTCGTTTGTCTCCTCACCTTTCCACCCTTTGCTTCTGTTCTCTGATTCACCACCTTCCCCTTCGCCCTTCATCTACCTTAATCTATTCATCCACCTTTATTCTTAATTCTGCCAAAGCCGTAGGTCTATCTAAGAACCATTTCCACGTCGTATTTACTTCTCCCTCGATGGTTCGAATGAACACCGAACCCTCGAAGATGATTCATTTCCCCCTGCTTCGAAACGGCACAGAATCGTACACATGAACCGTATTTGGGTGAATTCTTATCCGAATCCGTTTTATGGGCATTGTTTCACGACCTAATTATCCTTACAAGTGGACCTCGTTAACAGGACAAAGGACTCGCCGTTGAAACAGTTAATTGCCTTTAGGAGTTTCAACCTGGGAGTCTTTGTGAGCTATTTCGTTTTGGCCGAGAGACTTTCGCTGCACATTGAGTAAAACTGACCATCTTGAAGGAAGTTCCTTTTTTCGGGTTCTTAATTTTTTGTTTCCTCTCCGCTTTTTGTTTCTTTCTTTTTCTCTTTTTTTTTTTTTGCGGCGGAGGGGAGAGGAGGGGGGGGACGGGGGTATTTAATTCCAAACTCCGCTGGAATTGAAAATGAGTTTCTTTTTCGTCTTCTCCTCCTCTCCCATTCTTTCTTCTTTTTCTTTTTTCTTTTTATTCTTTTGGTAAGTGTAGAATGACGAAGTGTTTATGGGTGTTGGAATTAACCTTTTGTTTGCCTTTCCTGATTTCTCTCTTTTACTTTTTTTTTTGCTTTTTAAAATCTTTCCTCCTCTCTTCCTTTTATAATTATTTGCTTCTTACCGTTGTACCTTAGTATTTCGTTAGTCTTCATTTCGTTAGTCTCCTTTCCCACTTCCCACGTGCTTTATCATCAACCTTCCCTTTCCCGCGCATTTCGTATTCAAAGTCTTTTATTCGTTTCACATCCATCCTGACGCCGAAGCATTACTAGCTAGAACGTATCCGAATTTATGTGAAAGCAAAGTAATGTCTGTAATAATAATAATCTGTTAATACACGTTAACCATATTTTCAAGTTCACATTCAGCATTATTTTGCGTTTGTATAATCTTAAATGTATTCATTCTATTTATTCTAATTTCAATGGGCATTTTTTTTTCTTAATGAACTGTAGACCTTCTGTGTTTCCCTTAAACATATTTAAGGGAAAATATCGGTCATGAAATGATAATGATAATAATGATATGAACGGTAATACTGGTGATAATAATAATAATATGAACGATAATAATGGTAATGATAATATTATTAATAATAATGATAATACAATGATAATAATAATATTAGTAATAATAATGATAATAATATAATGATAATAATAATAGTTGTAATAATAATAATATAATGATGATAATAATAATAATAATAATGATAATAATGTAACAATTATAATAATAATGATTCGTATAATAGCAATAATAACATTAATAATAAGTCATAATGATAATAATAAATATTATTATTATTATCATTTGTATCATTATTTTACGAAATAATAATATGATGATGATAATAATACAAATAATGACAATAAAAATTATAACAATGATAATGATCATAATAATTGATGATAATGATAATAATTCATACACTCCGTCATTACGATAGTAACCACAATTAAAATAATGATACTGATAATAATAAAGATAAGGAAAATGGTAATAATAACAATAATTATAATAGTAATAATGATGATTATGGTGATAATCATAATGATAATAATAACAATAATAATAATAATAACAATGATAATAACGAAAGCAATAACAATAATAATAACAACAACAACAATAATAATAACAACACCAAAACCACAACAATAATGATAATAAAACAACAACAAAAACAACAATAATGATCATAACAAAAAAAATAATTATAAGAGTAATCTACCACTGTGATTACTGCCCAACAAATGCTACACTACAATACTAATACCACTGATATTACTAATACCACTGATATTACTAATACTAATGATAGTAATAAAACCAACCTCATATCAATTGCTACATAAGGCTTCTTTTCAGCGCACATGTAATATAATTATTTTATAATGATTTAATACACGTGTGCAGGAGCCTGGGGTGTGATAAATGTATTTGAATTTTAACGGTTTTTTTTCTGAATTTTCATGCATCGAAATGTGTCTCCATGGATGCTATCGAGACTGTGTTGTATTCTGTATCAAATTTACGCTTAGATCGTACAAAAATACGGGTGTGTTTTGGTATGAATGCGTTTTTGGTATCTTTGGCTGTGTTCGTTTGAGTGGTATTGGCTTAACTTTGGTATCTGCGGTCGTTAAAGTCGATGTGACTGAATGTGTTTCTTTTGTTATTTATATTTATTTTAGTTTGGCCGCGAATTTTAGGTGAATTTAAGTTCCAAATAGTAGAATGATAATGAGAATATTAGTGATATTGTGGTGATTAGTGATATTGTGGTGGTGACGACAATGATGATAATGGCAATGACGACGATGATGATAATGGCGATGACGATGATGATGGTCATGATGATAACGATGGCGACGAAGACGATGATGATAATGATGACGATGATGATGACGACGACGACGATGATGATGGTAATGGAGATGACGATGATGATCATGATGATAACGATGACGACGACGATGACAACAATAGAGATGATGACGGCGACGACGTTGATGATAATTGAGATGACGACGACGGTGAGGATCCTAATGTAATAATAGTTAGAAGAACAGTAATAAAAGGTAACGATAATGTAACCAAATGTTAAATTCTCCCCCCTTCCCAATTTTCCTTTCCCAACCGTGTTTACACCAGCGCTCCCTCGCCTCGCCGTCCCCCCCCACCCCTCCCTCCCACCCCCCACCCCCCCCCTTTCCATCCACGTCACCTCCCCCTCCTCCCTCCTACCCCCACCCCTTCCCCCTACCCTCCGCCCATCCCCCACCCACGCCGTCACTACCCCCCCTCCTCCCCCCCTACCCTCCCCCCCCCCCCGCCAACGCCAGCGCCTTTCCCGAGAATAAAAAATAAGAGAAGCCTCCTTAAGCCACGCCCCCTACAGGATCCCAGACCGCAAGATGGCGCCCAGGAACGAGGCGAAGATGCACGACTCCCAACAGCAACTCGGGAGTCTATAGTGTGTAATTAATTTTAATAGACGCCATCTGTTCGCCAGTTAAATTAAACTCCCCGTCATGGCCGCCCGGGTTCTGTAATTACGACGCCTTTGCCGCCCCTCTCTCGCCCGCCCGCCCGCCCACACCCACCCCTATCCTCGCCCATCCATATTGGGGAGAGGAATGGCGGGGGTTGGGGGGTTGGGGGGGGATGGGGAGGGAGTGCTGGGTATATAGGGGGAAGGGGGTATTGGGGTGATCTGTGGGGGGGTTCTGTGGGGGTGGATGGGGGTTTCTGTGGGGTGGATGGGGGTTCTGTGGTATGGATGGGTTTTTTTTGGGGGAACGGGTGGGAGTGGGGGAGGGTATTGGTGTGAGAGGGGGGTTCTGTGGAGTGAATGGGGGAGGGGGAGGCGGTATTGGGGTGAGTGGGAGGTTCTGTGGGGTGGATGGGGGAGGGAGTGGGGGTTCTGGAAGGTGTGCTTCTGTCTAGATGATGGGGGCACTGGAACTGTTGGTTCTGCAGAGGTTGATCGAGTCTTCTAAGGTAAATGGGTATTCTGTGGGTTATTGGGGCTTCTGTAAGGTAGGAGTGGATGGGGTTTAGACCAAGGTGGGTTCGGCTAAGGCTGGCTTTGTGGGTTGCCTTTCAGTGAAGCTTTTTCGAAATGGAAGCGGCAGGGGGGTGGGTGAGGGGTCCTGGGGTGCAGTGAACTAAGGGGTGGGCTGGATTTAGGGCAGGGGTCAGGGTGGGTTGGCTGAGTGGGTATTCGGTGGGCTGGATTTAGGGCAGGGTCAGGGGGGGGGTTGGCTGAGTGGGTTTTCGGTGGGTCCACGAGCTAGCCAGGGTATGGTAGGTACGTGGTTGCCTCAGGTTGTAGAGTTAGTATGAAGAACTGTTGCTCGCTTTAGTAAAAAAAAAAAAAAAAGTGAGTTGGTGGATGATGAGGGAGAGGAGAGGGGAGAGGGGGGAGAGGGAGAGGGGAGAGGGAGAGGGGGAGAGGAGAGGGGGAGAGGGAGAGGGGGAGAGGGAGAGGGGAGGAGAGGGAGAGGGAGAGGGAGAGGAGAGAGAGGGAGAAGAGAGAGAGAGAGAGAGAGAGAGAGAGAGAGAGAGAGAGAGAGAGAGAGAAGAGAGAGAGAGAGAGAGAGAAAATACATACATATATGTGTGAGCGCGCGCGTATGTATATGTATGTGTGTACTTTATATGCATGTTTGCATGTCAGCATAATCCATATAAACATTATTTGCGAGAAACCATAAAATCTGAACATCACAGCTTATCGTTTGTCTTGGCAAACTTTAAAAGTCTGCAATGCGTAATAAAATTTCTTAACTAGTAGCTGCTATCGCCATTTTTATCCAGTCATTTTTGAGACTGACGCTGACACTGACTTATGTCCGAGCTGCAACGCACAGTTCTACGCTACGTACAAGTTCAAATGTTCACCGTCTGTTCTCTTTTTATTCCTTCTAGTTACAGTCACTTTGTTCTCACTATCCCCCATACCCCTGCCACCACCATCACCACCACCAAGATCACCATACTTCAACATATTTCAAACACCGACTACATACAATTCACTATTGTAAACATGGCGAATAAATGGACAACACAACAAAGTTTTTTTTTTAAGTAAAGCCAATTCGCCTTGGAGCCCTGCCATCCAGCAAGAAAATTGAAAACAAAATCACTCTGTAAGTGTATAATTAGCATGCTATGGAGGTCAGTCTAGCATGTAATTGAGGAATTTAAATGATCGATTCTCCTGTTAAATAAAAGACAATTTTGTGGGGCGACGAAATAGAGTAAGGAGTGGTAATGAATTTTAGGAGCGAGGAGTTAGGGAGAGGGAGTAGGAGAGAGGGGAGAAGGAGAAGGAGAGGAAGAAGGAGAAGGTGAGGGAGTAAGAGGAGGAGAGTGAGAATGAGAGGAAGAGGGAAAGGGAGAATGAAAAGAAGAGGAAGAGGAAGAGGAAGAGGAAAGGAAGAGGAAGAAGGAAGAGGAAGAGGAAGAGGAAGAGGAAGAGGAAGAGGAAGAGGAAGAGGAAGAGGAGAAGGGAAGAGAAGAGAGAGAGAGGAGAGAGAGAGAGAGAGAGAGAGAGAGAGAGAGAGAGAGAGAGAGAGAGAGAGAGAGAGAGAGAGAGAGAGAGAGAGAGAGAGACCGACCGACCATCATGATCACCACCACCATCGCTATTAGAAAACCAATACGAGAGAACCATCACAACGATGACAATGAGAATAATAATAATATCCATAATGATGCTAATGATGTTAAGAACAACGCCAAATGAACCATAATAATATGATAATATTCATTGGCAGCGACAACAACAGCAGTAGCCTCTACAATAAATAAACAATAAACAATAAATTAACAATAAACAATAAATAAACAATAAACTTACAGAAAAAAAGGGTCATGTAGATTACAGCAATAAGAAATCGCGAGCATTTACGTGAACACTCCGAAGCCATAATGAATCACTCGGACGTCACTGTAAAGACATGTCGAGAAGTTAAAAAAAAAAAAAAAAAAAAAAAAAAAAAAAAAAAAAAAAAAACGGAGCATTGCGTAGACTTCCTTGCGTGCCGAGCAAGCCTTAAATGAGCGTTTAATTTCATTCGTTCTCCTGACTAAACGCTCGACTCGTCACAGTGGCGAAAATTAATGACACAGTTAGAGCGTACCCTTTAATGAATACGAGCTTAAAAAAAAAATTCGAAGTTTGAAAATGAAGGTTGTTGTTGCGAGTCTTCGAACGGTGAAAGATTTCAGTGAGGTTTTATATGCCGAGAGATTGAGTTTATATATATATATATATATATATATATATATATATATTATATATATAATATATATATGTTATATATATTATATATATATTTATATTCAAACTCTTCCTTTAGACGCTGCTGATCATTGGCAATGTATTTTTTTTTACTAGGAATGACCATATTTAGAAGTTTTTTTTTTCTTGTCATTGACTTTGATAGATTTTAAATATTCATACAAGTTCCTCTGAATTATAATATTGAAAGTCTTGTGATAATGCCACTATCTACCTGTGGTTGATCTTCCATTTGTCACGTAAATATGCCTTTTTACACGTCACACGTTACATTCATAAGAACTTGCTGTAAAACCCAGTTTATAAGAAACGTGGATGGAAGCTAAATGTTACAGCCCCTCTAAACCGTGCATGAAACTATTTACATTTAAATTCAGAATGCGCCTTGCCCTTGAAAATGGTTGTAGGGGGCGTGGGCACGACCCTCTACTTACTCCACGATCCCAGCAGAGGGTTGTTGTTACAGCCTAGAATATATGGTGTTATATTGTTTTCCTTGTAGTACACTACAGCTGAGTTCTTTTCGCCTCCTTATCCTAGTGCCACTCCTTGAATTCCTATGAATGAGTATGCCTTCAACGGTATGCCTCTTTAAATGTTCATTTATTCTACTCGGCTCTATCTCGATGATGCTTAAAGTTATAGAGTTCCAAGTATCTTCATTGTTGAATTTGCTGTGCATTACTGTTTCGATTAACAGAACTGGAAAATCATACTCACTGGAAGTGTAAAAAGGTTAGTAATTACAAAAAAATGTGCTAGACATTAAAGGCAAATAGCACTATATGAAATTATAGTAAAGGGGAGGTTACTGTGTTGATTAGAAGTGCCACACGTCAAAAAATCGTATAGCATTTTAGGATAGTATGGTATTGAGAAGGGTAATGAGGGAGAGTAAATGGGGCATGGTAGGGATTAGTAAAAGTGGGAAATATACAGGTCTGTGAGAACAGAAACCACAAATATTTCCGTGCAGAAGGGTAGTTATGAAACAATCAATGAGTGATAAAGGGGTTGGAGAAGGAGGGGAAGAATTGGGGGATGAGACAAGGGGTCAGAGGGAAGTTTCATGAGGGGGAAGATCCGGAGAAGCACTGTTATGACAAAAGAATGCCACGTGTGTAAATAGAAGGGAGGAATGCATAACAGGGAAGGAAGGGGGGTTAGTGTTGATGAGCAGAGGGTGGTGTGGTGGAAAGGTTTGGGAGGAAGGGGTGTAAGGGGGGGCATGAGAAGGAGAAGGGAGGATGTCGGCATTCACTTTCGAGTTAGGGAATGGGAGACAGAGTGGATGAAGGATAGGCATTGTGGGGGGTCCTGATTAGAAACTTTTGAATGTCCCCAAGAGTTTCTTAAAGGGAGTTGGTTGGGGAGGTCTGAAAAAAAAATCATATGGGGGTGGGTGAAGGAAGCAGATGTTTCAGAGGCAGAAGAGGTACCTGTAGGAGAGGATGTGATAGAAGATTGGGTGAACATTTTGATTGCCTAATGTGATGGGTGAAGTCAGGAAGAGGAATAGGCACTGGGAAAGTGGTAGAGACTGGAGTGTCTGGATTTAGAATTGCAAAAGAATTTGACTAGAAGAGGGAGGGGGTAGAATTGGGAACGTAAGGAGTAGGAAATAGAGATACTGGGGGAGATTTAGAACCATTTTGGGGAGAAGGGGGAGAGGCAAGTGAATGATAGCACTGGAGTAGGGAGTAAAAGAAAAAACCTTGCCTGTGTGCTTCCTGCTTGGTCTCGCATAAAGTAAGGCCATGTTTGAATCTAAGGACTGCTACCTCAAGCATAAACTTGTAGGTAGGGCAGCCTTATATTATGGGACCCACTACAATTGGCAGGGTGGGCAGAGTGGCTAAAATGCCCTGACATTGACAATGATGGGGGAGGGGTCAATATGGTCAGACAGGACAGGACTCCACCAATATAAACTTCAAGGGGGAGGTCATGTCTACAGAAGGTAATCTTGGAATAAATTAGTGCGGTATGAAACTTTGCCTACTTGTTTTTGGAGACATTGTTGGAATAGGAGTCATGGGCTGTAGAGGGAATAAAAAAATCAATCCCACTTAGCTGGGCTTAAAAATTGTAGACGTGGAAGTAGTTGAAGGATGAGGACAGGAGGAACAGGGAGTGGTGCTAAATACAGGAGGAACAGGGAGTGGTACTACCGGGAGGTGGACAGTAAGGATGCTGAGTAGTAATATGGGAGGGGGGAGGGGGTGAAAATAAAGAAGATTGGAGGATGAAGAATTGGAGTGAAGGATGTTGGAAGAAAGGAAGGTATGATTTCTGAAGGCAGGGTTATGACTTGCATAGGTGCTTCAAAATGGATTGAGCTGACAGTACATATCGTGGAGGGGGGGAAGTAGTCATGTTCAGAGTCATGATCAAAGGAGAGCCACGGGTCGGGGAAACAGAAAAGTTAATGTCAATTGGGGCTAGCTGACAAATCATTACAGTATGTGGGGAAGAGAAATGTTTCTCCTCTCAGGGTGAACCATTTCTGTAATACCTATTATAATGAGACCAAAAAATATATATATATTGCATTTATGTAATACCTACTATAATGAGATTAAAAAATATATATATTGCTATCCATACGAAAACAACACAAGTGAGAACACACACACAAAAGAGAGGAGGAGGAGGAGAAGAAGGAGAAGGAGAAGGAGGAGGAGGAAGAAGAAGGAGAGGAGAGAGAAGAAGAAGAGGAGAAGGAGAAGAAGAAGGAGAAGGAGAAGAAGGAGGAGGAGAAGAAGAAGGAGGGGGTTGTCAGGCAAGCTGACTGAAACTCCACTGTTTTACTGACTGACTGTCTAGAGACTACTTGCTTTGTAATATCAATTTCCGTTCAATATTGTGCTTCTAATACTGAACCATGTAAAAGGTTACATATCTATAGGCTAAAAGCATTAACTTCTCTGATCATTCTTTACTTGTAGCTTTATTATTACTTATCAAATAAATGACTGATGTTACTATCATCATATATATTTATTAAAAGCTGTTAAGGATAGTAAAAAGTTGAATTGATAAAGACTTTTTTTCTAGGCTAAACACACAAATGCAGTTCCTTCTCTTTCTTACAATATTATCTGTGGCTGTAGAACTATAGCTAAATATAGAATGGAAAATAGTATTAATCCAGTAGCCAAAATCCCATAAAAACTGGTTCATGAATAAATGCTTATAGTCTACAAACTTTATTAACTAAATACCATACTATTAGAAAAAAATTATATTATATACAGTAATGTACCTTATTCCTATTGCATTGTTGCGTTGCATAAATACAACTCTTCATCTAAGGGCACCTCTACATAAAAATATAAATATGCCTGTTTTATTTACTGGTAACATTCTTTGTATCAACATATTCACAATCAGTGATGACTCACAACAGACTTTCCTTTAAATCAAATAAAGGTCTATAAACATTGAACTTCAAGTAATGTCAGCTAAAAAAGCTGTAAATTTTTGTGAAAGCAAATACTTTAGCCATGTCAAATACTTTAATCTGTAAAATTCCTTCACATTCATTACAGATTTCACTTTCTGATAATTTCCTATTCTCCAAGATAATTTTAAATACTTCAAATTGTCGAAAAATGCAACAAAACAAAGGCTGTGCCAAAAATATCTCCAAAATGCAAAGCAGATAATCCAATGGTTGCTGAGACCATGGCATGTAAACAAATATCTTCTTACTAACAGCTCCCAATAACAGTTATAAAAAGAAAGCCAGGTACATTAATGATTAAAGCATTTAGTTTTTGTTTTTTTTAATGTTTTATGTTTTATACTTTTTCTGAACTGAGTCAAGAAACTGTACCACTTTGATAGCTGGAGTCACCTGTATGCACAAAATGTTTCTTTACAAGGTTCTCGAGGGACATACATAAAATGCCTTAAAGTTGTCATTTACCAAATCAACAAGTCATGCTGCATTTCACCAGATATTGGTTATTCTATAATCATGAAGTAGACAATATATACAAAGGTAGTCAGTTGGATATACTACCTGAGATAAAGCAAAAACAATCTGACTTTGTACATTTGTCATCGCATCACGTTAAATTACACATTCTAACCAGTTGTCCTTTTTTACATGCCATCATAAGCTGGTCCACCTCCTGCTTCTGGAACAACCCAATTAATGTTCTGGGACGGACACTTGATATCACAAGTTTTGCAGTGAATACAATTCTGGGCGTTGATCTGAAGTCTAACACCTTCGCCAACTTCTACAGGCACATACTCATAGACACCTAGAGAAAAGATTGAATTTGAGATATAAGTATCATTATATTCAAGATTAATCACGGGATAATAATTTGATATTATATTTCTTGGTAACACTGTAATAACACTGGAATTTCACAGGAAAAAATAGCTTGCAATAAATTTGAAGTATAAGGCGCTAGCTCACTGAAAACTATAATAACAGGTATGCATTTCCCAATTCACATATTTAAGAACATTCAGGGAAATACATCCCTAGAAAATTCACATGGAACTAACCTGCAGGACAGAAACGTCCCTCTGGACCTTCATAAATGCCATAGTTCCTCTCTACGGGAACATCATCATTCTTCAAGGTAAGATGCGGAGGCTGATCATGCTCGTGGTTGGTGCCAGTCAGTGCAACAGAACTCAACAAGTCAAAGCTGATTTCCCCATCTGGCTTAGGGTAATCAATGGGCTTGGATTCTGCTGCTGGCTTCAGTCTCTCTGAATCAAGGACTGCATTGGGGAAAAGGTGAATGTGGATTAGCGTAGATCTTTTGCTCAGGTGAGGAAAAAAGAAAGAAAGAAAAGCAAGAAAGAAAGAAAGAATGAAAAAAAAGTATACTTGTCCGGCTGTAATTTTAAAAGGAAGCACTTGTGAAAGAATATCATGTAAATTGTAATATTCAACTAAAAACAAGTCAAGGAAATCAATGTGACAATAAACATTTGCAATTTTGTTTTACCAAAATTATTTATTGGGTGATAAAAATACTGAGCAATTATAATAGGTATGACAGTACTCTCTGTAAACATTAAGAAAACAGAACAAGTAGTTTTTTATGGCATGGGAAACTAAATGAATGGAATACTGAATTAAGAAGTGTCCATCTTGTTGTGTTACTCTGCGATAAACTGATATATGACATTTACAGCAAGACAGTTTAGCATGAAAAACAGTTTTGATAGAAATTACATACATAGAAATCATAAAATACTCATGACTGTATTGGGCCGTCTAATTTGGTATTGGCACACAAGAGATGAATGAAATCAGTAAAAATGTAAGTAACATCCACATTAAGAGTTCAAACGGTTTCTTAAAATCATATGAAAGCAAGAGAATATGTTAAATTTCCATGCAGATTAAAGAATTAATTCCTAGCATCTATATACAAATTCAGGTATTCAAGCAGTGTCTAGAGCAAGGATACCTAAAAATTAAAATAAATTAATCTTTGTCATAAATAATACACACACTTCTTCAAATATTCTGTTTAAAAAAATCTACAAACAGATGTCCAATGCAATTTCAAAAGTGAAAATTAAAGAGGAAAATGGAAAAACACACTAATATCTAAAAAAAAAAAACACTAAATCAAATTTGGGAACTGAAATTATACAGGACTCAATAAGTTCATGGAAATTAAAAAATTGCAGAGCATGGAAACTATTTCACAATATTCTAAACTTTGTGAAGGAACTGAGAAATTAAAATCTACTTACTATAACATTAAAATAAAATATTTAGCACAATTATTATTCTCTGATAGAAATGTTTTATGGTAAGAGTTAGTAACACAATACAATCACTAAACCTGAATTATAAGAACAATTACATAGATAAATAGCTCTTTGCACTTGAACCTACAGAACGGCTTCTATTTCTCTTCCAAACAAACTATCCATACACGAACCTCCGTGCTTGAGGGTCCAAGGTTCCTTTCCACGACCAAGGATATAGAAGAGACCTGTGTAGAGGAGGCCACCATACAGCCCTAAGGGAGTGTGGAAGGAAGGCCTCACATTGCGCACTGCGTGTAACTCTTTCCACACCCAAGAGTTCCTGATGTTCGTCTCATAACTCTCAGGATTTATAGCTGTCAAGGGTATTCAGAGTGAGTTTTTATAATCTTAATATCTTTAAAAATCAAATCATAAGCACTGCAACTCTACTATACCAACTAATGAACGTAACTCACTGAACGTATGCAATGAACCTTACATATAGCCTCTGCATTTTTCTCATCTTGCAGACACTCGAAAATACTCTCTGCCGCAACCATCGCGCTCTTCATGGCATTGTGAGTGCCCTTGATCTTTGGCACATTCATGAATCCTGGCGAGCATCCTACCAAGCATCCTCCAGGGAATGTCAGCTTTGGAATGCACTGGAGGCCTCCTTCATTCAGAGCTCGAGCACCATATGAGATCCTATGAAGAAGAATGAAAAAATAATCAACCACCTAATCACAATTACAAAAATGAAAGAGAAACTGCACTCCTGGTGTTTTATCTCTTGTTTTTAATCTGGTGAAAAATCTGATCACTATAAATCTGCATATCCAATGTTTACATCTTTAAGCCCATGTTTATTGTCAACAAGAGAAACAGGAATTAAATCATGAGATTTTATCAGAACATTCCCCCACTTTGATGTACAGTGATACATACAATTACTTGGTTTTATCCATTGACAGCTCATGAGATTAGTTAGCAGACATAAAAACAAAGGACACAATATATAATCATAATAATTCTGCTCGTTTCATTAATCCACATGTTCACATTACGCTTGCACATTACGTCTGATGTCTCTTCTTTTTGGGGTGATAATTGGCAACATCAATGGTAAAGAATGACATATACACAAGCATATTACAAATCTATTAGAATTCTTTTCTAACTCCATGTCATTGCCATTGTCATGATCAGCATCATTACTGTTATTACTATCATCATCATAACTATCACTGAAATTCTTTTCATCATTCTTCTTTGAGGCAAGTACACTGTACTGAAGTAGTTACACAGTAAGTTTAAGATAATTTATTATTTCAATGACAATCTGAAGGGACAGAGTAAGGAGAAAGGCAGGACTTCATAATTATGTCTGTGTGTGTGCCTGTATGTGTGCTTGTGCATGTTTGTGTAATTTCCATAGGATATGCAATAAATAAAAACTTTATCAAATGTCAAAGCTCAAAAAACCACCACCACAACCAACAACAACAACATTTACCTGCTTCCACCACGCAGAGTTTTCTCCAAAGATGGGTGATGCTTGAATTTCTGGAATTCACGGAAGGGGCTCAGGTAGGGATTGGTATAGTCAAGACCAATGACAAACCCAAGAGACACTAGTGGCTGTTCTTCATCGAGATGGTAGAGAAAGGAGCCACCATAAGTATTCCTGAAAATATGAATAAAAAATAAAATAACCAAGTAATTTAAAGTATACATATATAAGCAAATACACAGGCACACAATTACATATATACATAGAGACATTTAAGGACACATCCACAAGAAACCTCTATCCTTGTCGACTAAGAAATAAGAAAAAAAAAAGGAAATAGAAAAAGACTGAGACAAAGAAAGAGAAAAAGAAAAACCTCCACATTTATCTCCTTTGATCTGGATAACATGACCATTATGTCATGAAAAAATTTGAGTCGAGGGGTGTGTGTGGCGTGAACATGCCATCATGGCAAAATCTAGTTGCAGGCTGGGTAATGCGAACTTGCTATCATGAGCATTCTGGCTGATGGCTGGGTGAAAAGACACACCATAAGTGCACAAATCTCATGGAGGGTGATTACTCATTGTTTTTCTGAAAGGGGCTTTTCCATAATTCCCATTGATAAAAGAGTGTGGAATGTAGTGTCCTTGAACCATGACTGAAATAGTGCCAGCTCCAGGGAGGACAGTATTTCCATGCTCACCATGATAGGTAGCACAAGATATATTACAGAAATTGAGTATCACAAAAAAAATTAAAATTACACAAATAACAAAATGTTACACATTTCTGATTCTCTTGTTCTGAGTAATGGACTACCTAAAGGGATGATATGGAGTTTGTGCACGGAAAACAATCAATTACCATCTGGATAAAGCAAATCAAATGGAAAATATGGACACTGGAAAATGAAAAAAAAGCCCCCCAAAATTTATGCATAAAATATGAAAACAACACTGCATAGTCTTGTCACCGCACACTAGTGTTTGCATGTGCCTGGCCTACACCCTACACACGCAAACCCAGCAGCCGCTCACATAAGCCTAATGCCTTTATTTTGGTCCCAATGATTGTCATGAAGCAACCAAATCCAAAGGGTTAATCCTATTTAAAAAAAATCCTGTCTGAAGGCAAAAAAAAAAAACAATATTTGACTATTTTCTCAAAAAATGTCTTATTCATTGGAAAAACTCAAACACCTTTTTTTCATCCTTCTGAAACACACATCTACGTAATCAGTAACTTGAAATCAGTGAATACCATCCCAAGATGGAGGATAATCAGAAATAATACTAAATAACTGAACTGTTTTTTGTTTAAGAAACCAGATTTTCTTTTTTTCATGATACACCTCAATAAATCTTTTGGTTCCACAAAACTACACTTCCCATGACTGCTATAGGCCTACTAAGGTTTTCTCACTAATACCCACTCAGTTCTCCTCCTCGATAACCACTCTACACAACCCATTCAAGTCTCAAGTATGTGAATGTTCTTCTTAATCTTTACAGGTATTTTCTACAAATGCAATATTGTAGTTTTACATAATTCTACCAGGACATAATTCTTTACAGAAGTCTACATGAAGTCATTATATCCTATGCCAAAAAGACACATATAGCACTGACGGAAGGAAGATAAAAGGAAAGGAAGGAAGGAAGGAAGGATGGAGAGAAAAAAATACAACAAAGGCTAGCAGTATAATTTAAAAAAGAATAAATAAAATAAAAGGAATAAAACAAAGAAGCATGACGAGAGAGGAGCACAATAGACATAAAAATCAATCAATACAGGAAAACAAAAAAAGCCATGAAATTGGGAAAAAATATAATAAGAGAGAGGAGGAGATGTAAACTCACTTATCAAGGGGCCATCCAACAGTGTGCTCAATCCTTCCCGGGTGGTGGTTCTCTGGCTTAACCTCCCATAACTCTTTCAGGCCAATACCATATGTTTGGGGTTCGCAGTTCTCACGGAGGTTGAACTTTGTGTACAACTGTTTGGCTAGATGTCCATGGCAGCCCTCTGCAAAGATTGTGCACTTTGCACGCAGTTCCATTCCTCGTGCAAAGGAATCCTAAAAGAAGAAAACAAATTGGATAAAAACTTTGTTACCAACAGAATCGTCTAATAAGAATTAACTACATAAGTTCAAATAAGGATCATATCCACTGTGTTACTAAATACATATTTTACTTTAACCCACTAGCAATGGTACATTTTCAAGCCTAAAATAATGTTTTCTGGACAACTTCAAAATCGTCATGTGGGCGATTCCAGGAACTGCCGTCTGGGCACCGCCCGCCTGTGCACCGCCCGTCACGGGTGACAAAATCAGAGCACAAGCTCCAATCTAGCGTTGCACCAGCAGGACACCTGGTAATGTTTACTTTTCCGGGTGTCTCATATGTGTGACATCACTGGTCAGTAATGTATAGCTTCAGAGCCTTTTTGGGTATTACAGAAAGACTGTATGGCAGAATGGAGTTCAAAAGAAAAGGGACCATAATAAGACACTGTAGGGTCCAGAAAGGAGATGGGAGTGCATTCTTAGGCCTCAAATGATCTGGAAGAAATATGCATCAACTTCAGTAGCAACTTAGATAGGATCAGAGATGCGAGTTTAACAGATATGGAGAACAACGGCAGGATGAAGTGGATGTTTGCCTGATAATTTATGGATCCAATACTGGACTAAAGAAATGGGCAGAGAGGATGTTATGGAGGGAATATCATTTCACCAATTGTTGAGATGGAGTTACAGATTGTCCTGTGAAGCTGAGCGGATGCTCTTCTGAATGACAAATGAGTGAGTGATAACTGTTCAAAACTGCATGCTTCAACTGAAGTACTTTGGTGCATTTAGAGTTCCACCAAACAAAAAAACAATAGATAAAATGCAACCTAAACTGGTTACAAAAATCTTTACATATTCATGCACATCATGAAAAAGTCTTGTTAATTACACAGTGTATTATTTACAGACCTTTGGAGATCCATCCTTGGCAATTCCCACGTCGCTGGTGGCCACTCCTGCCACTGATCCATCTTCGTTGTACAAGATCTCAGATGCGGGTGTCCCCGGGTAGATCTCAACACCCAGTTCTTCTGCCTGCTCCCCAAGCCATCGCACAAAGTGGCCTAGGCGGACAATGTAGTTCCCATGGTTGTGCATTGGCATACCTATAAAAAAAATATGTCATAGATAAAAAATTAATAAAAACAAAACTAAAAATGAAAACTAAAACAAACATTAATAAAAAATATCACTAATGGTAACAGTTACAAAAATTACAACAAATCATAAAATTTAGTAAAGTAATAATAATAATGATGATACTAAAATTGTAATTATCATAATGACAATATTTATTATACTTACAAGAAATTTGAGAAATCTTCTCGCTATTGTAATACTAATAACAGCTGTACTGATATCAAGAATAAGAATTATTGTCTTTAGTATTACAATGATTCCTAGTACACTCATCATCATCATTATGATCATTACCATAATCATCAGTATCATTATTACTGTTATCACTATTATTACCATCATCATAATTATCATTATTATTGCTATTGTTGTTGATGTTACTATTATTAACATTATCATTATTTTACTATTATTTACTATTATCATTGTTATCATCATCATTATTTTTATGAGAATTATCAATTACTATCAATCAGTATCATCAATATTTCTCATCATCCCTATAATCATTACCATTACTAACCCCTATTAATCACAATCATGGTGTACTGCTTAACACCACATAACATGTAAGTATTTATCACAATCGAGCAAGGTCTGTCAAAAGGGGGTGGAATTTTTCCCTGTGACTTCTTCATTATCAATTAGACTTACGTAGTGTCCACTGATATATCTAGTACTGTCTGCCAAGCTTCCTTCAGCCACACCCATGATATTACCCCCTTACCTCCTTACCCTTTATAGGTCCTCTTCTTATAGATCCAATATCACAGACAGGTTTTCCTGACATGGTACTGCAGGACACACACTATCCAGCCAAACCCAAAATCTTTTCCTTTCCAACATTCACTCTTCAACCACATTACTATTATGTGTCTGTGCTCTACTAGCATTATGCATTTGGTATATCATAAGGTTACACACTGATTCTGGTGTGAAAGTTAGTTCTTAATCACTTGAATCTGGTTGCTTCGGGGCAATCACATGGACCAAAATAGAAGCATTAGGCTTAGGTAAGCAGCCGCTCTGCCAGAAGTGCATCGTGTAGGCTGAGTGCACATGAACACTCATGTGCAGTGACAAGAATCTGTGCCTCCCTTTAGTATTTTGCATAAGCATTTTTACTCTTTGCCATTTTCCATTGTCCATATTTGTCTCTTGATTTGCTTTATCCAGATGGTAATAGACTTTTCTTTGCATAGGATCTCTATGTTATTTTTTTTTTTTTTTTTTTTTTTTGTAATATTCCATTTTCTGCTATTATAAACCACCGGTCACAGCAGCCAGAAATATGATGCTGAGCATGGAAATGGCATCCTCCCTGGATCTGGAGCTCTTCCAGTCATGGCTCACACACATTACATTCCACACTCATTTATTGAAGGGAAGAATGCAAAAGCCCCTTTCTAAACACCAAACAAATGTAATCACCTTCCAAAGGGGAGAGTTTTTCTGTCTCCCTAGCCAACGCTCATGACGGCAAGTTAGCGTCACCCATATGTTTCACATGACAGCATGTTCACATCACAGGCCCCTCAAGCCAAATATTTTTATGACCTGATGGTCACGTAACCCAGATCAATGAGGGTTAAAATGCCAATTATCAAACTTTGCCTTCGTGAAACCTTTTTGCAGCCAGTGGACAACCAAACTGAAGGATTAGCAGTTTGTAAAGCTAAATATCATTATCACCACCTTTGTCATTATCAATGTTACTATCATAATTATTGCTATCATTATCACTATTACTACATCACTAACACTATTACCATCATCAAAATCATTATCATCATTACTACTATACCAATTTCATATCACAAAAACAATAAAAACTATGACAACATCAACAAGGACAAAGTACACCAATAAATCTCAAATAATCAATAACAAACCATAAAAAAAATATGGATTACAAAATCAACAGCTCTCGTACCTGGCAAAATGGGGATGTTGATCCTTCCCTTCTCAGTAAGGAATGCAAACTTGTCCTCTTTGACAGGTGTGTTTAGAGGAGCTCCTCTGTCCTTGTAGTCAGGTATCAGCTCCTCCAAGGCATGAGGTTCCAGGCATGCACCTGAGAGTGTGTGCGCACCTGGGATTTTGAAGATGTGGTTAAATATGATGGCATCGAGGATAAAGGCAACAATCATAATGATAAATCTTTATATAGTATTTTAGACTTTGAATCTTTAATTTCAGTATAAAAGAAAGAGAAAAAGAAAGCAAAAAATCTCATAGAAAAGCAAAAAGAATATTTACTAGTTATCACGATTTGTATTACCACTTTAACAAGAATATTAATCAGCTGTTAAACATACAAATAATTCTTAGCAAGCTTGAATATACTCCATTACTTTAAAAACTTGCCGCCAGGGATGGTATGTGTGTACATGCGATGCCCACAATGTGTTTAAGTTAGTAATTGTTTATACACATAGATGGCTCCACAAGTACTCCAACACCAATGAGACAATCACAAGAACGACCTGTCTCTCCTGTTTACCCTTTTTCTTGATTTTTGATAATATTTCGTGTTTAATGTCGCTGTTAGTAATTTCAATACACTATAGTAAGCTTTTTTCCCCACAAACTTAAGGAAAGGTGAAACCAGTCTATTAATTGCCTCCTTTGTGGCTAAGCACTGGCAGACCACCTATGTGTAGAGACATTTCGCAAAACAAGATTACAGTGAACACAACAATTTCCCGGGGCCACTGGATTGATATCTAAATGTTATTTCCACACTACATCCAATAGCAAAATGCAATTAATCCATCAAAATAACAACTCCTACCATTTCATTATTACTGTATTAAAATGATTTAATTGTGAAAGCCATGATCATTCCTATTACTAACAAGCCTAAAAATTCTCAAAACAACAAAATCACACAAATGAATTTTATACAACCATCACCATAACATAAAAATAAATTACAACAAATAAATAAATAAAAAACAAACAAAGCTAATGACCATAAACAAAACTGTAGAAAACCAGAAAAAAACAACAGAACATTAGGGACATACGAAAGTAAATTCTCACCGATATCTGCCGCCTTCTCCACGACCATAACCCGGATTTCCTTCTCCTGTTCCTGAGCCAACTGCATGAGGCGAATGGAAGCGGACAGTCCTGCAGGTCCTCCACCTACAATGACAACATCCGCTTCGTCTGCGTATCTCTCCATGTCCACATCTATTGGGGATGAGCAAATAATAATTACAGTGCTAATCATCAGAGGCAAGGTGACACAAATCATTTTTGCCTAATAGTGAAACCTTTTCTGTCTAGCAATAAAAGAATGGGATATTAGTTACAGCTAAATGGAGCATAGGCTAATGGTTTCTAGGATGTCAGATAAAAATTTTGTTGATTAGTATATATATATATATATATATATATATATATATATATATATATATATATATATATATATATATATATATATATACATATATATACACACACACACAAACATATATATACATATATATATATTATTATATATATATATATATATATATATATATATATATATATATATATATATATATATATATATAATATATATAGATAGACAGATAGATATTTATATACATATATACACATATACATACATATATTATAAAAAAAAAAAACTTTTCAATTATTCACAGATCAATCATGCTAACTCCAAATCATTCCTTTCAGCTTTTATTCTATTTCCTAAACTTTCTGAAGACACCAAGAAAACAATAATATAGCATCAAAATCTGAAAAAAAGGCATAAACTATCAGAAATGTTTCATACTAAAGTTGATAGATATACTGATATATACATATGTGCTGATACTGATTTTGATACTGATATACCATGATGTATATGTCACAGACTGATCTTGCAGTGCTCTTTATCAGAAGTTCTAACTTTAGAAACAAACAATAATGAAACACCTAGACAGACTTCTGAATAAAGTCTGAAACACGTACCTGCCCATCTTTCATCTCCTTCTCTTGGAACCACCGAGTAATGTGTTGTAATGCGTTGTGGTGCACTGTCAGAGTACAGGCGCTGTATCCTTGCGGCATTGCGCAACGTTCGAGCTGCAACAAAAAATAGAATAAGAGTACAAACCAAAACAGAATTCCTCTATTCGTCAAATGTAGAAATAATGGCCCCTCTATCTAAAAAAAAATTCTCCCCTGTATACCTAGGAACAAAAGAGTCATATTACTGCCTCTCATTCCATTGTCTTATATTTTGCTTCGATGCAATAATCTGCTATTACTTATATACAGAAAGCAATATAAAAATCAAGGTCCAGATATAAAAGATTAATATTGCTTTAAAAGAAACTCTTCACTTTAAGAACTTGAATATAAAGGTTTTATTAAAGCATACAATTTTTGTTGTTATATTGGTATGAAATATAAACAAGAAATCAACAAAGTCACAAGAAAGAGAAGCAAATTAAAGATAAAGGCAATGTCTTGATTCTCATATCTTATCTCAACTTGCTGGAAAGTGGAAAGAATACCTGATAACAGACAAATGACAATTAATCTTCCCAGTCACAACTTACTGCCTATCGATCTTTTAATCTTATAAAACTTTCTTTCTTCCATTTTCTCTTGTAACCAAACTATATAAGTAAGCAACACTTAAAATATCAAAAAGCTGTTGTGGTACCAATCATACCGGTGTTCATTGAAGGAACATTTTAAACTAGTGAATGCAAGTACAAATCCTGTGTCTATTTATAAATTTCACGATGCTCTTTCAACTGTTTATCACATATATTGTTTTGGAGATACCATTAGTATTGAAATCTCAGTATCTGTTTATATCTAAATTAATTTATTCTTATCAGGTATAAATATACGAGATATGATTTTTTTTCTTGCATTTTTAAAGCACATGAGAATATCATTTACCTTATGCTGTCACCTATGACAACAAAGAAGCCATTTTCTTTTATTGCCTTATTGGGGTAAAGCATACAGATAAACCTGCAGTGACTTGCACAATTGTCCTTTGACAATTCAGCATAGCATAAACATCAAACAATGTGTATTCTGGCAAGAGGGATTAGACTGGTTCCTTATATGATACTGAATCACCATGGAGGTCTACAGAGCTCTATCGTGCCAGGAGGAGGCTTTTGCTGGTTGGCTAAAGTTATAAAGGCCATTGGAATGACTGACACCAGGAGTGCTTGCATAAAACACGCACCTTTCACTATGGTTTTGTTTTGTTACTATAGCTTACATATAGATGGCTATAGAAGCTTTCATAACTCATTTTTACAGTGTTGATACTCTTGTAGAGGACAAAAAGTTGTAGTCATTGGTACAGGAACCAATTTGCTGATTTAAATGACAATGGCACAAATAAAGGAAAAAGATCACGGAAAGTGCTGCATCACAGCCTAAGACCATTCAGAGCTCCTGATTTTCATCTCTATTTTGCTGAGCAATCAAAGTTAAGAGAATGTTTCCTGGGGGGTGTTGGGGGCTGCCACCCCATCAACCCTTTGCTTGGGCAGTCACCCTGCCACAGCAAATTAGATTGTTGAATAAATATTGTGATGTTGAGCTGGGGAATTGATCTGTGGCGAGTGCATCTATAATGTAAAGAACTACTGCTTTTATTAGCAAGGAATCAATCTCGATCTTGATAAATAATGCGCAGGCTGCTGATAAACGCATATCATGCATAATAATTTGGCTTACATGATCTCTCTTATTTACCCCATTTCAGTTTTTGTTTATAATACTCTCATTATTGTTGATGCTATAAAAACAATAATGCAAGGTAAGATAGATAAGCCAGTAAGGTTTAGTAAGCCTAATAAAAGACTCCTTGGAGACTAAGCATTTGTGAACTTGTGTGTGCGGAAGAGAGGGAGAAGGACGGAGAGAGGAGGGAGAGAGAAGAGGGAGGGAGAGAGAAGAGGGAGGGAGAGAGAAGAGGGAGAGAGAAGAGGAGAGAGAAGAGGGGAGAGAGGGAGAGAGAGAGAGGGGGGAGAGAGGGAGAGAGAGGAGAGGGGGGAGAGAGGGAGAGAGAGGAGAGGGGGAGAGGGGGAGAGTGAGGAGAGGGAGGGAGTGGGAGAGAGTGAGGGAGGGAGGGAGTGAGGAGAGAGAGGAGAGGGAGGGAGTGGGGGAGAGAGAGGAGGGAGAGAGGGGAGAGGAGGAGAGGGGGAGAAGGAGAGGGAAGGGAGGGTAGAGAGAGAAGATTAGAGAAGAGAAAGAAAAAAAAAGAAAGAAAGACTATGTTTTACTGCAAGTGGAGAGGAAATTTCATTGGCATGATTGAGGAAATCTATACATAAGCTGTGACAATTCGACAAGGGCTCCTGTATCTTTACAGTGGAATAAAGCATTATAAAGAAAAGTTAAAAACAAAGGAGCTGATTGAGAATGAATGTTTATATTCTTATTACTTAAGTTTTATTTATTGTTTCCAAATATGGTTAAATCCTCCTACCCCCATGGGCAAAGCCTCTAATTATGCACTTACTGTCAGGACATGGTATGCATAAACATTTTCTTTGCTTTATTTTTTCTATTTATCTCTTTTGCTCCCCTTCACAACAGGAAGAATAGAGACAGACATTAAAACTGTGCTTTCAGGGAGGAGAGTTGTACATCAAAATCACATGCAGGAATGTCTTGTCTTATATGTTTCATAAATTACTCTCTGGCACCTTTTTTAAAAATTAATTGCATACTGCAAGGGTGGCCAGTTTTCTTCATTGTGCAGATATTGGATGAAAGTTTGCATCTTCCTAAATCATTAATTTTCCTATAATTTTGGCACCAAGACAAGCCACTTTTACTTAAGTAATGAGACATACATATTACTCCAGAAAACTAGTTTGAAGGCCTTTATTGGCACTTAAGAGCTCTGGCTGTGCGGAGGTGTTGTGGACTTCATCTCTTGATGATATGCAGTGGACATTTTTGTCCTTTACTGGTAAATATGAGGCCACTGCAGCTTAAACTATGTTGTTTCTTACTCTACTTCCTATGCTTTATATGATGGCGGTGTCCATTTCCCTCTATCTCCATCTGTCACCCTCGGTAACTTATACCCCTAAAATCTATTTAATAATCTAAGTTGCCATGGATCATGGGGGCTCTGCTCCCAACACTGCTTGAGAAACACTGTCTGGTAATCATTATGGTCTGGACACACTAAGCTAGGGTGAATAAAAGATTATATTCTTGTTGACGACAAAAAGTTGTAGTTGTTGGTATAAGAAATAATATGTGGAATAAGGTAAAAAATTGTAGAAAGTGCTGCTACTGAGTTTCAGCTCCATCTTGCCATGCATAATGAGGTGAAGACAATGTTTCCAAGGGGCTGTTGGGGGACAGAGCCCCATATCAGCCCTCCCCTCAGCCAGTGCCCTAACAGCAATTTAGACAAATCAATTTTGTGATGTGGAGTTAGGGCTTAGTCTCTGATGAGTGTTTTTATGCTGTAAAGAACTGCCACAATACCTTCACCTCGGTATGCTCGGCATAACAGAACTGACACTCAGGAGCACCAGGCTGACTTACGCTGTCAGCTATGATATGTCAGGAACTTTTTTTCCTCTTAAAGAATATTTTAATTTGCCCTAGCTTCGTACATCCCATACTATAAAAAATAACCATGGGCTTAGTCACTGACACACACATATGTATGTACAGTGAAAGTTTAGAACAGCACTAAGACCTGCACTCTTTCAGTTTAATGCATAGATAAAGATGCATATCATAAGACATTTTTGTATATCATTAGTTAGTTTTCTTCAAAAATACAATTTCTACAACCATCACTGACTCAAATGTATTAGTTGTGTAACTACAACTTTTTATAACTTTCAATTATTTACTATCTACCATTAGTTTATAGATACTGTTGCCATAAACATATCTGAATGGTTACAGTATGCCATGGTACACTGTCGTGTGCCCTGACAGTGTAAAACTAGAACGTGAGGCAAAAGAACAATTTTTAACAAGGATAACTAGTTTTATAACTTGAAACCCTTCGAGGTGTCCGTGAAGTAAAAGCACTTTGATAAAGTATCAATAAGGCCTATAACTGAACACATTTAAATACACTGCATTACAATTGTGTTTCCTGTTATGTTTCTAACTATCCCAGATAAGGTTTCACAACAAACAATGTGAATTAGCTCACCCGCAAGCTGCGTGCACCTCTTTCCTACGAAAGCCATGGTCGTCTGTCCCCGATTTCAGCTGATGCCTAGACATTCAGCTGTTTCTTGAGCTCTGTTGTCAACTATTAATTAATCTTATTATTTTCTTTTACCTAAATTGATCTGCATGATGCATTATTTCGTTAACTTTCAAAAAACTATATATCTGAAATGTACATGCTCTTTTATCAAAAGTAAAAGATAAATGATTACGCTGAAAAAATAGACCCAATACATGCTAACATGTCTCTTAGTAGTTACGTATAGCGTATACGGCAGAGATAGGAGCATTACAGGTTACGCAAAATTCGAATGCAAGTACAGCGTCTTAGGAAGTAATATATATTGAATAAAATAGAACTAGTTTTAACTTTGACGTTCTTAATTTTGCGTGTGTGGCTGAGGATTTTCTGTTATTACGAAAATCAATATGCTATATTGTGTGTACCTAGGTCAATACCCTTGATTACTTTCCGGGTTATGTCATCTAATTGCATCAAATATCACTTGTTTTTATTGTGAAATCATCAAATATCAGTTTGATATATGTGTTAATCTACGTATGATCATGTTCAGTTGTTGCTGAAGATGATAAATGCGCAATATCTTTCGTAACAGATTCTGCTTGTCCTACTGTAATTGTTCCTTGCTAGGTATGAAGAAAATAGCAAGTTCAATGTATACATGGTATGGAATGTTTATAAGATATGCACATAAGAAAAGTATGTAATATGATGTACTGAAAGGTAGCCCGCACGTGTATTGCGCATTATCAATAAGGGTACGCAAAAACAAAAATGTGTGTGTGTGTGTGTGTGTGTGTGTGTGTGTGTGTGTGTGTGTGTGTGTGTGTGTGTGTGTGTGTGTGTTGTGTGTGTGTGTGTGTGTGTGTGTGTGTGTGTGTGTGTGCGTGCGTGCGTGCGCGCACACTCTATTATCATAATTACGATGATGATAATTATAGTGATATTACATTCTATAACTAGAAAATAATGATAATAATAATAATAATAATAATAATAATATAATAATAATAATAATAATAATAAAACAAATGTATATCACAAAAGTTCACCAATACTTATAAGTCAATGCCACAGATACTCCGAGTGACGTCACTGAAGACATAATTGACAAAGTTATGACAGGTGCTGTTCATGGAGAACACGGAATTGGTTTGGGCGAACAGTTTCAAGATGGGAGCAGCACACCCACCCAAGACAACATCCAACTCAGCAACAACAACAAACAAACAAAAACAACAACAAAGACAACAACAGCAGCCATCCAAGGCAACATCGCTGCTGTCAACACTGCTGTTTGTAGTTGAGCCGTAGTTTTTATAAGTAAATATTCACGGTATTAAGAGTAGGTTCGATGATAAAAACTACTTCAGAATACATACATACATACACGTTCACATGTGTGTGTGTGTTGTGTGTGTGTGTGTGTGTGTGTGTGTGTGTGTGTGTGTGTGTGTGTGTGTGTGTGTGTGTGTGTGTGTGTGTGTGTGTCTACATAAACGGAGACAGTGCTGACAAAAATAAGGAAAAAACACAGAAACGCAATTTTTACAATAAATGAGAACTCATAAGAAACTAAAACCAAGAAGGGTATTTATACTTATGCAGTATATGCATCTGTCTATATATATGCATATATATTATTAACAAAAATATACAGTTGCAATAAGCAGTACATTTATCTATTTACACACACACACACACACACACACACACACACACACACACACACACACACACACACACACACATATATATATATATATATATATATATATATATATATATATATATATATATATATATATATAAAGAAAATTGATAAAACACATAACATAGTCAATAAGAAAAGGATCCTAAGGCTTATATTTTCATTATCTTCTTTTTCTCAAATTATACTTTCCTATCGCACACCTCTCATACTCGATGGGAAAGGTTCCCTGCAGCTGCAGCCAGCAGGGCTGGAATTCTACGGAAATTCGTCAGCTAAACGGAAATAAAAGACGTTCAACGGATGGTGATGTCACTTCTATTTTTTCCGATGCCGTATTTTTGTTATTTTGTATGACTACACATATTTTGATGCAAAAGAACAGTTTTAAAAACTATGTTGAGATATTTCCCTGTTTCGAAATAAATTAAACATGAAAATTGCTGAAATCATCCTGGTATGAACTGTCACGTTTAGCTAGGCATTACCAAAGGTAGAGCCACAGTTCCATATAGTGACTTTAAACCTTCAGCCCTACAACACACTCACTATGAATAGTTGTATATTTTTAGATAAATCAAGCTTACAGGTTCAATGTCGCATTTCCTGAAGTCATCGAAGACATTTTCTATAGATATGCGGGTGCATTTTATGTTGTTGAATGTTACAATATTGGCTTGGAAATGCATTTATTGTATATTGTTTTAGGCATGCAATAAAAAGAAAGTAACGCAGGGAATCTTATCACCAGACTCTGATCCTACTCACTGTAACTGCAATCTGATATTTATCCGTTTATAATAGTTTATGGTCCAATTTTATTATTTACATCCGTTTTCTTTATCACCTCATGTTTAGAGAAATGAGAAACGCTGCTACAGAAAACGGGGATCCCTTCAGCAGCTGTGATTGTCACTTACACAACTCTATTTCCCGGGATAGTTCACACTATCACAAACTTTTCACTTAGTGTGCTAAGTTGTGCAACCTTTGTAAAGTATCCTTGTTCTATCGTTATGTCCACAAGATGAAATAATTATTATAGAGCAGATTTATGAAGATAGAATGTCGATATGTATATATAATTTAGGTCACAGTAATAAGAAATATATCTATAATTTTTGGGGGATCGTAATATATGCATTTGGTGACTTCCAGTGCTTGATATAGTAACTGAAGAATCAATGAAAAATGAAAATACGAATTAATAATAACTAATCTAGAATTCACGGAGAGCTGAACCCAGTGGTGGACATGTACGAACTATGAAAACAAATGAAAAATCACATCCATAATATTTTGAGGTTATAAAATATATAATGGAATTTTATCTTGTCAATTACAAATTTGTTTTATTTCCAATCATCTACTCTCTATGCATGTTATATAATTTGCCAATGTAATTGTATATTATCCACATAAAAAATACTATGTCGTTTAAGTATTCCCCAACCCAAACGAATTCCTTTCACCTCGAAACGTACTATTCGCACAACATCATAATTGAAGAAGAGATGCAAGTACTTCTGAGATTCAGATTCACTGTTCCGGTAATTCACTCTTCAAAGATTCACAAGTTTTAGAGCAAAACCCAAAGTTGCATTGTTGTTCTCTAACAATAGTTAGCGACCCTTTTCCACTCTCACCTCCTCCACCGTCTTTTCATCTATAACTACACAAGCCAAAATATTTTCACCCCTCTGTACAGGATTTATTTACCTAAATAATACAATATTCTGTAGGCATAACTTTAGTATATTTTTAAATATTCTGAATATGACCACTAGCGAACACCTCGCAAATTGGCCTACAATTTCTTTCCCCAAGGCTTCACGACTCCAATACTAATTCAGGTTACAAACCAGTAGTTCCAAACCAGGCTCATGTTTGGGATTAACTGATGTGTAAATCCTCCTTTAGCGATTTTCAAATGTTGTTAGTCCAGTACAATATTATAGGCAGAAATAAACTGGAGGTCACACGCTTGCATATGACAAACGACCGTATTTCGAGTCAAGTACGTCAGCCAGAACATTTGAATGACGTACTTAAGTTAACTTGAGTCGGAAAAAAGGCCTTTTGTATTTTTATTTATTTTTAGGAATACAAAAAGTAAATAAAATAATTCCACTCTACATAAACATCCATGCATTATTTCAGCAGTATAGGTTACAAGAGTTCAGCATATCGGATATTTATATAATGAAAACTGTCTGCCGCGTCAACATATAAGGTCATTGGCGGCATATATAAAACATAGTAATAGAGCGAGGCCTGGGGATAAGGAAAAGTCATACAGAATTATGACAATATTGTGGAAAAAAAGTTTAAAAACGAGTTAACGATTAGGACAAAATAGGTTAGACGTCAAAAGGTAGAGCGCTGTAAGGTTAGCATGTTCGTGAAGAGGGTAATAAGGGAAGTGCAAACAGTACGAAAGTCGTTTGGGACTCTCACAATGCCAGCCTTTTCATCCTTTTAGCACGGCTCTCATACTTTAGGATGTGGACGGAAGGGGATGAAGAAGAGAAAGACCAACACTTGCGAGGCTGAGATCCAAGGTATGGATGATCCCCTATAATGGGTATTGTCTTCGTCTCCTTAGCCCCCCCCCCCCCCCCAAACAAGAGGTGTGGGATTTTGGGGGAGGGGGTAAGGGTAATCCCTACATTGGGCCTCAGTTTCCGTCTGCCAACACCCCCCCCCCCACGACGAACAAGGAATGGGGGGGGGGGGATGAATTACCACTCCAGACCGTTGGGTACCGTCTCAACTCTGCGCGTGACTTAATATTTCATTTATTTTTTAATTTTGATTAAATCCTGGAAATTTACTTTGTTATTCTTTTAAACTGATTATCTGCCGCGTCAACATAAGTCACGGTCAGGAAAGTTAAAAAACAGGAATTCATTCTGTCACGTGTCCTTGTTTGCAATCCATATTTGCAGTGTACATAGGTTTCAATTCCATATACTCAAAAAGGTCCAATTTAGGCTATAATGCTATTTTGGACTTGAAGTTTTGCCATTCTTCATTCATTATACTGCCATGGTCTCAGTAAATACCTGAGAGCAGGGAGTTCAGGTTTGAAAATTATCGTTTCTCAAAACCTAGGTAATTTTCATAAGTTGTTCTGCTTTCATGTATCACTTAAGAAACTAAGTTCACAGTTAGGCTTTATTTTTTAAAAAATATTCTGGTAATTTATTCAACTGATTTTTCATATAAATTGACCATTTTCACGGTTTCGGAAATCAAAGTATACCAGTTGTACTTCAGAAGCTTGTTTATCACCGATGGACTATTCCCACGTAAATTGTGTAAAGAAAGGTTAAACCAGTTAATATAAGGGACTGGAAAGGACTGGATTAAAAATACTATAGTAAGCAAATACTTTTATTCATTACCATGATTATCAACCATTGATAACATCACCTTTGAAAACCCGAAATTGTGAATAAAATCTATTCTATGTAAAAAAAAAAGCTTGCTTTTCAAACACCGTAGC
The DNA here is from genome assembly GCF_003789085.1 of Penaeus vannamei. Taxonomy (NCBI): domain Eukaryota; kingdom Metazoa; phylum Arthropoda; class Malacostraca; order Decapoda; family Penaeidae; genus Penaeus; species Penaeus vannamei. The sequence continues at coordinate 558,758 of NW_020869313.1, read as the reverse complement.
ACTGATATTAAACATTCGCATAAACAAGTCAACTCACTGGATCCGATAAACAACCCAAGCGTTTCCACACCACCCCAGAGGTAGCTTGGTTTGGCGCGTTATATGTTTAACGTGCTTTCGCCAGGAGCCCTATGCACGTGCCCTCGGCTGGAGCGGGAGGTTTCCAGGCGGGGCAAGAGAATCGCACTATATTTACGGATGGGAACGACGTAAAGGAAAATATTTAAAAAACATTAAATTTAAAATTATGAAGAGAAAGGAAAGTGCACTTTCCTATTACAAGCTAATCCTTTCCCTTCCCGCGACACCCAAGTCGTGGGTACCCTTAAGTGTTTAATTTAAGCAAGAGGGTTGCGTCTTTACCTGATCTAAGTGCGATTCGTTAAAGAGAAAGATCGAACGAGTGTCTTAGGAAGAGGGAAAAGTACCTCAGGAAGACGGACAGAACATGTCGAGGATGACATGTCGAAGAAAACATTCATAAAATGCACATGTATACGAAAAATAAATATATCAAAAAATATATATATTCACATATATTCATCACTACGGCTACTACATCTAAACTAAAATGGTGTGGAGAGAAAGACCGAGTGAACAATAGTTAGGGAGAGGAAAAGCAAGTTGGAGAGCCAGACACAAACATGGCGAGATCGACATGCCGGAGAGGGAGCAAGTATTTAAAATGATGTATTAAAATAAATGCTTCATATATATCACTTTATATAGACAAATATACAGATGTATCACATACAAACAGCCAAGAGACAGGACGATGGAGGGTTTTAGTCGAAGGAAAAGCGAATGTAAAGAGTAGAGGGAACATGCCGAGGCCGACATGCCGAAGAAAAGCAAGAATGTATGCAGAAATATTTCAAACAATATTTCGAGGAATTGTAGCAATGACCGAAGCGAAATATCTGGCAAGAAATACGCTGGGGTCAACCACATCTTCCAAGAATATATTGCAATACTTCAATATTGCATTACACTCAAGCTTTTGGCAGAAAAAGATCGAGTGAATGTTTTTAGGTAGAAGGAAAAGGACATTAGGAAGGCAGACAAACATGTCAAGCAAGACATGCCGAAGGACACAGTAAATGGACACAGTAAACAAAACATCAATATCAATAAATATAAAATTTCAAAAATATATTTCATATATTCCAATATATTTCAGAACATGTATAGAAACTAAATACATCTATAGCAGTGACACTTGAATGACACCTTATGAGAAGGGGTAATCAAGCGACGGGGCCATTGATATATTCCAAGATATTTCAAGTATTGCACAAGTTGGTGGGGGATATTCGAGTCCCACATTTTATGGAGACATTCTTACCTCTCGCAAGAGAGAAGGACTGAAGGAACATTGGAGAAGAAAAAGGAAAAGGCAAAGAAAGGTAGACAAACATGTCAAGGTAGACATGTTGAAGAGTGGCAAGTATACATCACATATATAAAGTTTATAAAGTCAAAATTTCAAAATCAAATTCATTTACGGCATAGCCTCAAGTGGCGCATGGCAAAATTTGCATGTGCACAAGTGACGAAGCCGGCATGCAAGTATATCCAAATATATTTCACTTAAATACAATATTATAGAAATAGAAGGAATATTTTAGGAAAGAGGAAAAGTACTGCAGAAAGGTAAACGAACATACCAAGGGAGTATGCCGTAGAAACAGAGGGAATGAATACCTTTAGACGGAGAGGTAAAAGTATGGCAGAAAGGCAGACACAAACATACCAAGGTAGGTACGCCGTAGAACACACGGAAAATATATGTATGTCAAAAAATATATCAATATATCACAAAAAACGTTGCTAAGACTACGGTTTCTATCTACTCTAGCTACTGAGTCATGCCAAGGCCCTCCGAGTAGGACAGCCAAGCCATGACTGACGGCAGCAGCAAGGTGGAGCTAGAAGGTCAGCTGAGTCCTCCTTCGAAATGGCTTGTTTGTTCGGAAACAGCTGTAGACTTTTAGGACTCGTTACGTTCTCTCTGATTAGAAGTAGATGTCGGGTTTGTTATTTAGGAGCTATGGTGTAATACAATGTCTTGAAGAATTTGTTGTATGTGCAATACTTTTGTAGTAGTACAATGTAAGCGTCTATATTTACACGTTGATATTCGATCTGTAAATGGGGTCTTTACGCTGTTATCCATCACCATCACAAGATCAAGCAAATTTATTGTCTTTCTTACGACATTTGGGAAAACAGGCTTGAGATTTATTCATTTTTTTATCCCTATATTTTGACGGATGTATTGACAGAAAAAGTAAGTAATAATAAATAGTTATACGATGGTAACCTTTTGTTATAATAGGAAACGATCTAACAAGATTAAGGAGCGAACCACTCGTTATGTTTACGTGTTGGGTTTATACCTTCATAGTTGGAAGTATATATAAGAAAAACACATTCAGAATATGTACAACAATATCTGTAAATTGTAAATATTTGAAGACCTTACCTTTGACGAGACTTTATACACCGTCTATTCTTTAGTTTGTTTGTTTTTTTGTTATTATCGTAAACTAGGCGTGGTCAAAGTGCTAATTTACTAGTTGTACAATCTGTTTAGATTCTCATGTCAGAAAATAGAGTCGAAATTATAGAGAGAGAGAGAGAGAGAGAGAGAGAGAGAGAGAGAGAGAGAGAGAGAGAGAGAGAGAGAGAGGAGAGAGAGAGAGAGAGAGAGAGAGAGAGAGAGAGAGAGAGAGAGAGAGAGAACGAATTGTACATGAACACTAATCCAGACGAAATGTACACCCTGCATTTTCACCAAATAAAATGCAGAATGTTGCTTCGTTATGCACTTCGAATGACCATTTGTCTTGGATAATGGTTTGTTTCGTTTCTACGCTTCGTGTGTTCTTTCCAAAGACATTGCCAGAATATAATAATTTTGGAAAGCGTTCAAGCAATTTTGTTCTTTCCAAATACATTGAAAGAATATATTTATTTTTGTATGTGTTCCATTGTTTCATAATGTTATTGCCATCCTCTCTGTGAAGGACTATATAGGTACTTATAGAGAGACCTTGTTCTCTGTCACTCTGAACCCGGTTTATTCAACATTCATTAAACAATAATAATAATAATAATAATAATAATAATAATAATAATAATAATAATAATAATAATAATAATAATAATAATAATAATAAATGATGGAAACGGTAGTAGTATTGATAGGAGTAGCAGTGGCGGTGGTGATGGTGATGGTGTTGGGGTGGTGAAGGAAGTGTTGGTGGTGTGATGACGTGGGGGTGATGTTGTGAAGTTGATGGTGTGTGGTGGTGCTTGGTGTAGTGACGGAGGTCTGGTGGTGGTGTGGTGGCGGTCATGATGGTCTTGGTGATGTGGTGGTGTGGAGGTGATGGTGTGGTAGTGTTGGTGATACTTTGTTAGTGTTAGTAGTAGTAGTAGTAGTAGTAGTAGCAGTAGCAGTAATTGTTAAATATTAAATAACAATTCCATTTACATAATTGCGATGTTTGATGAAATGGTTATAAACAACTCAACTGAGGTTTTAATAATGTTATATATTTTTTCTTCATCTGTAGCTTTACGTTCGGATGACTTTAACCACAGCGAAAAGTAACAATGACTGTTTCCATAACACACAAAGAACATAAAAAACAGCAAAATAACATACCACAAAACATAATCAAAATAATAACAATGACATCACAGATAAAAATACTGAATTAACAAAAAATAGCGAATTGGCAAAGGGCATCGTTTTCTCGTGCCATAAATAGCATTTTTCAAGTGATAATGGTTTCGCTCTAATGACCATTCACTAACGACGAAACTGCGCGTCTAGTATTAACAGAATTCTAGTTATGAGAAATATTAAACAATAATGGAATCATACATAAATTTGATAATCATTTAATAATAATTAGTTAAGAAACTCATAAAGTATTTTATTTCCGAGATATCTTGCAAATGTGAACGATATTCTGTTGACTACTTTTACCACCTGTTACTACCTTTTCACGTCTTCAAATCTAGAGCTTGTTTTCATGTTTTTACTTTGATCACATTGATGTATTCTCGTGTATAAATAACATGGAAATTCATCGTCTTAAAATGTGACATGCGTTACTTTCAGAATTCAGAAATGAAACACAAATATATCTATATTTAGTATTTTACGTATCTGTATCCTTTTAAATACAGCTTGTAAGCATAGTATTTTACGTATCTGTATCCTTTTAAATACAGCTTGTAAGCATGTATGTACAGACAGATAAGCTAGATTACGTGACATTTATGTCGGAAATTTATCACCTACAAAGTTTAAAGTCCGAGATAAATCCTCACAAACTAATACCGCTTATCTCTTTCTGATTCACCATATATGGTATATGTATACTATTACACGGATTAGAAATGCACGTTTTTTTCCCAGCTATTTGTAATAATATCTCGATGGCGTGATCATAGAAATGAACTGTAAGCTGTATGTTTTGACCTTCTTTAGAGATGCGGTTAAATTAGGATTCTTCACTCTTAGTATATAACGGTCACCTGAGTACAAAGCCCATATGGATATATTTGTTTATGCACGCTAAATCGATTCTCTGAAGCCCTTTTCTCACGAAGTGGGTTGAAAGGGAGGAAACAAAATAGGAAACAAAATAGCGAGGAAAGAAAACACTTCACCGCGTGTGTAGTCGACTGAATACATGCAGGTATCCAGAAGGTTTAGCTAATATGCTATTTTTAGCTTTTATATTATATTATATGTTTTAGCTAATATATTATTGCTTATATTTTGTGACGATGAAAATCTATATTCTTGTCTTAAGAGTTACCGATGGTATTTTCGGAGACAGGGCACCACAAGGTTATAATATATATATATATATATATATATATATATATATATATATATATATATATAACAAAAAAAAAAAAAAAAACTAAATTACCTAGAGCAAGGTGAATGCTATTACTTTTTCATCCAGTTTTATCACCAATTTATGATAACACAAACAATAAATTTAAAATATCAAAACAGCTGTACAGTATATATAATAGAAAATAAATATGCTCGTATCTTGTAATGTTTTTTTTTATGGTGATCACATAATTTATTGTTTAACGTCACGATGTTACAATAACAAACTTCTTATAATCTATTAAAAGTGTCTCTGAAGGATAAGCTGCCTATGAAATATATGCAGCTTCAAATCACTCCATTATCCATATTGATAATCATTCTGTGTAATCAGATATTCGCTGGAATGAAGTTCACAGTATCTGCTCAAGAAATTGTGCTATACATATACAGCTGTATGAAATGGATCTCAAATTCTGTGGGATAGATTAGCAAAAACATTTATCATAACGTATGAAGGGAATGAGAGAGTGAGAGTGAGAGACGGAGAGGGAGAGAGAGTGTGAGGGAGAGGAAGGGGGGGGGGGCGAGGGCAAAGGGAGAGAGGGAGAGAGAGAGATATAAATTGCGTTACAGGTAGTTCACCAGTTACCTTAGGTTTATGCATATAAGAATATATATATATATATATATATATATATATATATACACGTACATACATACAAACACAAACACACACACACATATATACACAGTTTGTGTGTGTGGACGTGCAGGTGTGTATACGCATTTATAATGTGCGTGAGATTTGCCTCTCCTTTTTTTTCTTTCCTTTCCTTCGTTTGTGTTCACGTGCTGAAAAAATGGTAATTTTCTCCACCTTCATGTTATTATGCTTTCTCTAAGTGTGAGAAACAGTCCATGTAAATTATTATTTTTTTTTTCTTTATGACTTATCTGTGTATCAACCCGATTCATTTATGCACAAATAAGGTGAAACAATTACGGAGAATAAAGTAAAAAATATTTATTTATTGCAGTCGACTAGATGATATTCATCACAGTAGAAGCGGTTACAATGCTTATTACTCCTCTGAGAATTTCAGTAATATAATTGCTGATATTTTGAACATTACTTGGACATGTGCTTCATTTCCTCCGCAAATAAGCTTTCTCAGAAGCCATCTAAGTAGCAAACAGTATCTACCTTTTCCCAACAATAGAAGGTTATCATTAAAACCTTTATGTAGGGAAAGCATGCACCTTTCTCGAATCCTCACGCCATTCTATCTCAACTCTTGTCTGAGAATGGGCTGGGGGACAGGACAAAGTGCTCCACCGTATATTTGTTGTGTCAATCACAGAAATACGTAATATATTAGTAATAACTCTTGGCATGTACTTACAACGGTTCGGTTTAGACTCCGCTTCCGCAGTTGAAGTGCATTTGTGAGCTTGACACGAAGCATATAAAGATACGTGGTATATGATTATACTCTCTGTCGTAACTTCAACAGCAGGGAAATTATGACAAGGTTTCAAGCAGAACCTTTCGTAAGCCAGACAAACCGTAGTCTTTCTATCCGAGAAGAAGCACGAGAATCCTGCTTGGTTGGTCCTGAACCATGGTAGCTTTTCACCAGGCATCGTGTTGGTAGGTCATAGGCCACGCAGGACCAGGCTTCGAGGCCTGTGCTTCCGTAGGCTGGTGGAGGAAGACTCGCTTGTACAAAATGTTGGAATGCGGAATGTCGGCCACCATGATGGGCATGCTTGGTGGACGAAGGGCATGTTGGCTGGTCCTTCGGTGCTGGAGCCGCTCCCTGTCACTCAGTATCTCTCGCTCTGTCAAAAAATGTAAATCAATAAGAAATAATTTCTTAAAGGAACATGCATTTACTTATACATAACAGGTGAAAGTATTAATCAGACACAACACACGGCAATTGAAGACTTACGGATGTCAAAAGTCCCAAGGAGATGAGCCATTGTGTGAAACTGACCAAAGATTTGCCAGGATCAGAGAGGTTTGGTTGCAACGCAAGATTGTGAATGAAGAATTTGGCTTCCAGCCTCTTTATATACGCCACCTCTGCCTGTCATGTTCCAACGTGAGCTTGTCTCGAGCTGTGAGGAGAGTTGCCAGCTGTTTATGATATTCTGTATATTTTTATTTATTTAATTTTTCTATACTAGGATTATAAAGGATGTATAATAATGGCCTTTATACAGCGGTGATGAGGACTATAGTAACAGAATAGTATGTAATAGAATTATGCTTCTTTTTAGATATTACTCTTAACATCAAGAGAAAACAGATTTGTTGAAAGCACCTTACGTATATGACGTCACGATGACGTCAAAGAAATGATGCCAAGTAGCTCACAATTTTCCGTGTTATTAGTGGAGTGAAAAATTGCAATTAGAATTGGTTTATAGAAGGCTAAAACGTATTGATTCAATTTTGTAAGTTCTAAAACACAATTTCCGTTTTTTTTTTGTTTGTTTACACACTAAATACTTCTTAAATTATCGATAAAGCTGCATCTAAAAGCTAGATGACGTTCGTACCTTGATGCTCTGTATTTACGGAGGTAACTAGAAGAGGAGAGAGAAACAGATATATTAACACGTATCCGATACATGTATATCCTCATAGGTGACTATAGTAATGATTATATGCATGTGTAATGGCAGCCAGAATGCATAGAAATCTCTCCTCATTTTCGCTATAGAACCAGAAATAAAGAAGGATTTAAATACTCGATAGATAAACAGAAAGTGTCATATGCATCAATTTGTCGAGAATGAGAGAGAAGCATTTTAATCCATACGAGCTTCATATCAAAAAGAAAAGAAAAGAAAAGAAAAAAAAAATCACACTACAAATCAGAATGTTGTTACTGGTAAACAATTATGATAGAGTAAAATAAAATATTGGATATACATTGACATCTAATAAGAAAAAGAATGCTATAGATTTCTTGGAATTTATATACTGATTGATTGATTTTGACAAGATAGACGTTGGAGAGACGAATGACCAATGCCAGATATATTTAATTTTGTGTGTTGACCTGTTGGGTATTTTGTATTGAACATTTGCTTATTGTCTAACATTTCACAAAGTATTAAGCAAATGTTCAATACAAAATACCCAACAGGTCAACACACAAAATTAAATATATCTGGTATTGGTCATTCGTCTCCAACGTCTTATCTTGTTAAAGTCAATCAATCAGTATATAAATTCCAAGCCTGTTGTCATATTGTCTAACATTTCACAAAGTATTATGACAACAGGCTACGTTTTTAAAAGCATCCTTAGCTGTTTGCGAATTTCCTCTTGGAAACGAACTTCTTTCACTTTTCCCGCCATATACGTGAGAGACAAAGAAATTGTGTTCAGGATCCTTCTTTATTGTGTTGTCTGCTGTCCCATTTCATGTTCACTGGAACTGCAAGTAAACAGTTGATTAATAATGTTATCATAGAAAATGACAAG
>NW_020869313.1:515376-532876 GCF_003789085.1 Penaeus vannamei | reverse complement strand
TGATTTTAGGAAAGTGGAATCCTTAGGATATCCATTCAGAGCAATTGGTTCTTTCACTTCCGTCACATGAGATCAAATTAGTCGGATTCGCAGTGGTAGGTCTGGCACTCTGGCACTCTGGCACTGCCGTCAACGAGTCATTTCTCGAAAGCACTCGTCGGAAATGCCTGTTGTCACTCCGCTATGGTGATGTGACGGGAAAAAACACCTTATCACCTTCGCTGCTATTAAGGTGCTTGCGACGGCCGGGAGAGCAACGGAAGGCAACGTAAGCAACTATCCACATATCTACCTTCAATCCTGGGATAAATTCACGACAAGTCTTCTTCGCTAAGCAGAAGCAGAGAGCGCAGCGCTTGTGCAGACGGGCGGCGAGTGAGGGCCAGGAGCGGGGCGGGGGCGCGTCCGTCCTCGGCGAGCGCGGGATGTAAACAGACGAGGGAGGACGAGGCGGCGGCGAAGAGGTCTTCGGGTGCGTGGGGGGAGGGGAAGGGGGGGGCGGGTGAGGGGCGGAGGCACGCCCGAGCTTTCCCGTCCAACCAGCGCATGCAACCCTCAGCCCCTGCGGCATGAGCCCCCCCAAAACCCCCCAAAAAAGCTCCCTCACCCCCTCTCCCATCTTTCGAACCCCATCCCCACCCACGCTGGGATCATGGACGCCCGCTGTGAGTACCTGTAGCTAAGATAGCGCGTCCGAGGGCGGGGCTGGAGGAAACGTCAATATTTTTGAAAATATCGCGCGCTCTTCGCTTATCAATACCTGGCTCGCCCGGATGCTGGTGTTTCCCTCCCTCCCCCCCACCTCCCCCACTTCCCTTCCCCTCGATACCCCTCCCGTCTTTCCCTCCCCTTCCCCTTCAAAAATCTCAAAACATCAATCTCCAAAAAGCATCATATATCAAAAATATACACATCTAGAATCTAGGTTAGGTTTGAGTACAGAGTGTCCGCCCACGTGTAGGAGCCGCAGCGAGCGAGCCGGCTCCCCTCGCTCGCACATGGCCACGGGAGATGACGCAACACCAGCCTGGGGATGTCGTGAGACTGGAACCACTCTGCCTCCTCCTGGAATTATGCTTCGCTTTTTTTTTTATCCCAATCTGAAGTCCCGCCCTTTCCCTGCTGCTCGAATGTCTCTCTTTCTCTCTCTTTCTTTCTCGTTTTTAAGGGTCGTTCTGGCGAATTTCTCCGCGTGGTGTGTGTGCCTCCCTCTCTGGCGCATAAAGCTGCCGTGTCCGCTTGCTCCTCTTTGCGTATGGCGGGTTCGTGTCTGCTTGCGGTGGCGTTTTATCACGTGTGCTTGCTTATCGGTATATTGCTTTCTCTATTTGCAGGTTTCTGGAATATCTTGATTCCACTTGCAAGAAATAGCTGTTTTGTTTTACTGATTCCACTGCCATTAAATGTCTGTTTTTGTCTGTCTGTCTGTCTGCAAGCTCGTCTGTTATCATCGCCGCCTGTTTAAACGTTCTTATTTCCTAGATTTGTCAGTTTATGCAATTGCCCTTCTTTCATATGCTTCTGCTTGCATGATTCTCACGCAAACCGTCAATCGTGCAATATTGCAACGGCAGCTCGTGAAACAAAGTGAGAGGATTGCGTCATCATCACTGCAGAGGAAGGCAAATTGAAAGCACAGTAAAGTGAGAAGGGAAATGTAAAGAAAATTAATCCTGCAAATTATCTCTTATCTCATTATCTTTTATCGCACTATCTCGTTGATCATTCGTTGCATTTGCCAAGAGGGAAAGTGCTGGAGATTATAGAGTATAAAACGTGTATTATCTTATCTAACATACTTGAGCATTCGGTATGAAAAAATCATGTTTTTCGTTGTGTGTTTGTATGTGTGTGTTTATCTGTGTATGTGTGTGTGTGTGTGTGTGTTTATCTGTGTATGTGTGTGTGTGTTTATCTGTGTATGTGTGTGTGTGTGTGTGTTTATCTGTGTATGTGTGTGTGTGTGTGTTTATCTGTGTATGTGTGTGTGTGTGTTTATCTGTGTGTGTGTGTGTTTATCTGTGTATGCGTGTGTGTGTTTATCTGTGTATGTGTGTGTGTGTGTTTATCTGTGTATGTGTGTGTGTGTGTTTATCTGTGTATGTGTGTGTGTTTATCTGTGTATGTGTGTGTGTGTTTATCTGTGTATGTGTGTGTGTTTATCTGTGTATGTGTGTGTGTGTTTATCTGTGTATGTGCGTGTGTGTGTGTTTATCTGTGTATGTGTGTGTGTGTGTGTGTTTATCTGTGTATGTGTGTGTGTTTATCTGTGTATGTGTGTGTGTTTATCTGTGCATGTGTGTGTGTTATCTGTGTATGTGTGTGTGTTTATCTGTGTATGTGTGTGTGTTTATCTGTGTATGTGTGTGTGTGTTTATCTGTGTATGTGTGTGTGTGTGTTTATCTGTGTATGTGTGTGTGTTTTATCTGTGTATGTGTGGTGTGTGTGTTTGTGTGTATGTAAGTGTAAGTGTGTATCTGTGTGTGATTGTGTGCGTGTGTACTCGAGAGATAAAACTAATATTATGCAAAATTTTATGATAATGTGAATATTCGACATCATTAAAAGTGTATGTGTTTATGTGGAGAGAAAGATAGATACATAGATGGATAGTTGGCTAGATAGATTAATAGATACGATAGACTGATAGATAGATAGATTGATGGATACGATAGACTAATAAATAGATTCATAGATTTTAGATAGATGATTGATAGATTGTTTGCTAAATAGATAGTTAGCTAGATAGATTAATATAAACGATAGACTGATAGATAGATAGATTGGTGGATACGATAGACTAATAAATAGATTTATAGATTTTAGTTAGATTGATTGATAGATTGTTTGCTAAATGGATAGTTAGCTAGATAGATTAATAGATACGATAGACTGATAGATAGATAGATTGATGGATACGATAGACAATAAATAGATTTATAGATTTTAGTTAGATTGATTGATAGATTGTTTGCTAAATAGATAGTTAGCTAGATAGATTAATAGATACGATAGACTGATAGATAGATAGATTGNAGTTTCCTCTGTCGACACTTCACCTTGCGCCCGCCCTCTTTTTCTCCCTTTCCTCCTCCTTCCTTCCCGTCCTCCCTCTTGAACTTCCTTCCTCTCTCTCTCCCTTCAATTCCCTTCCTCTCTCTCTCCTTCATTTCCCTCTCATTCCTCCTTCCCATCCTTCCTCTTTCCTTTCCCTTCTTTTCTCCTTCCCATCCTCCCTCTTCCTCCCTTTCACCTTCCAATCTCCCTTTTCCCTCCCTTTCTCCTTCCCATCCTCTTTTCTCTCCCTCCTCCTATCCTCCTTTTCTCTCCCTCCCTCCCTTCCTATCCTCTCTCCCTCCCACCAACCCCTCTCAAACGCACCCGCCCTTCCTCAGAAAACGCAAGGTTGCCTCTTATAACCGTCGGGTGACACTCACGTTGTCTCAGTGGAGGCCGAACCAACGGACGGGAACGGTGCTGTCTCGCTCTCCCTCACTCGCTCTCTTTTCTCTCTGTGTTTGTATGTCTGTCGGCCTTCTCTCTCTCTTTCTTTCTGTGTGTTTGTGTGTGTGTGTGTGTGTGTGTGTGTGTGTGTGTGTGTGTGTGTGTGTGTGTGTGTGTGTGTGTGTGTGTGTGTGTGTGTGTGTGTGTGTGTGTGTGGTGTGTGTGTGTGTGTGTGTGTGTGTGTGTGTGTGTGTGTGTGTGTGTGTGTGTGTGTGTGTGTGTGTGTGTGTGTGCGCGTGTGCGTGTCCGTGTGAGTGTGTGTCTCTCTCTCTTTTTCACTCACTCTCACTTTCACTTTCACTCCCCCTCCCTCCCTCCCTCCTTCTCCCCATCTCTCCCTCCCCTCCTCTCGCTCCACTCACTCTCGAAGGGGAAACAATTTTCTTTTCCTTAGAGGGTTGTTGTCCTCGTGTGTAGGAAAAGAATATTTTAATGAAAGGATGGAGGATGTTATAAGATGAACTCACTCACTCACTCACTCACTCACTCTCACTGCCTGACTGTCGGTCTCTCTCTTTGTATATTATACTTATTTATTCGTGTATGAGTGAGTGAGTGTGTGTGTGTGTGTGTGTGTGTGTGTGTGTGTGGTGTGTGTGTGTGTGTGTGTGTGTGTGTGTGTGTGTGTGTGTGTGTGTGTGTGTGTGTGTGTGTGTGTGTGTGTGTGTGTGGTGTGTGCGTGTGCGTGTGCGTGTGCGTGTGCGTGTGAGTGTGTGCGTGTGCGTGTGTGCGTGCGAGCGTGCGTGTATGCGTGTTGTGCGTCCGCGTTTGCACTCATGCGGTCATACTTACAAACATAATCTAAACACAAGCACCCCATCACTTTTCCCAGTGAGAACCAGTCACTGCCCAGTAGCCAGATCTAACAGTGCTCACCCGCCGACTCAGACAAAAACCTCAAAACCGGCGCCTCGGCTTCAACGGCCGAGACCGGCGGTTTGCGCGTAACAGTCTCGTCCAAAATCCGACAAACGTTCGGGCGGAGAGAAAAAAATTACCATATTTGATTTTCTGTTAATTAATGATATGCATACGATAATTTTTCTTATCCAAATAACAGTATCATAACAATTATCGTAACAATTATAAAAAAAATGCTAATAAATATATATATGATACCTTGTTTTCATAAAAAACAAACCAAAACAAAACAAAAAACAAAAAACGAAAATATATAAATAAAACGTCTAGATCTAAATCGTTATAATTATTAAAGCAGTTGATGTTCTAACAATCATGTACACACGATAATCTTTTTATTATCTAAATAACTTCACAAATATGAAGCGCTTGCATTATCATCAAAATGATTGCAACAATTACTACAGCAGTTGATCTTCTATTGATAATATGAATGCGATAATCCTTTTCTTTCCTCTTTTCAAAATCCGAATACCTTTACAAATATCAAACACCTGCATTGTCATCATCAAAATTGCTGCAACACAATGAAGTATATATACGCTCGTCGTTGGTGCAGGAAGGTGTAGGATGAATCTGCCAAACGCTTCATCCTGGTGGCGAAACATCCACCATCAATCTACGTTCTGGGTATGGAGAGGGAGGGAGGGAGGGGGGGGGAGGGAGGGAGGGAGGGAGAGGGAGAGGGAGGGGGAGGAGAGGGGAAAAGGGAGGGAAGGGAGGGAGGGAGGAGAGAGGAGGGAGGAAGAGGGAGAGGAGGGAGGGAGGGGGAGGGAGGGAGGGGAGAGGGAGAGGGAGGGAGGGAGAGGGAGGGAGAGGGAGAGGGAGAGGGAAGGGGAGGGAGGGAGGGAGGGGAGGGAGAGGAGAGGGAGAGGGAGGGGGAGGGAGAGAAGGGGGGGAGGGGAGAGGGGGAGAGAGAGGTGGAGGGGGAAGGAAAGGGAGAGAGGGAGTGAGACATACGGCGGTTCAATTCTCTCTCTCTCTCTCTCTCTCTCTCTCTCTCTCTCTCTCTCTCTCTCTCTCTCTCTCTCTCTCTCTCTTCTCTCTCTCTCTCTCTCCTCTCCAGCGCCATCTCCGTTCAGTCTCCGCCGCCCCAGCTGACCGTTCTCGTACCCGGGTCAAGCGTTGGGGGCGAGGAGAGGCGAGGAGGAGGGAGGGGAGAGGAGGAAGAGGGAGAGAGAGGGAGAGGGGGGGGAGACGAGAGAGAGGCGGAGGGGAGACGAAGAAAGGGAGGGAGAGAGGACTAGCGAGAGGAGAGGAGGCGGGTGGAGGAGGGGAGTGAGGAGGAGGGTGTCCCGCCACTTCACCCCGCAAAGGCAGCCACGTGCGCGATGCTGACTCGAATCGCGGGTCGTGGGGAGAAGGAGAAAGGGGAATGGAGAAGAGAGAGAGAAGAAAGGGAAGAAGGAGAAGAGAGGAGAGGAGAGGAGAGGAGAGGAGAGGGGGAGTGGGGAGAGGAGATGAGAGATGGGAGGTGAGTGGGAGAGGAGAAAGGAGGGATTGGGGAGGAGAGAAGGAGGGGGTGGGGAGAGAAGAGAGGGGGAGTGGGGAGAGAATGGAGGAGTGGGAAGAAAAGGAGAGAAGGATGGAGAGTGGGAAGTGAAGAGAGGAAGAGAGAGGAGATAAAGAGAAGGGAATGGAAAATAAAGGATAAAGGAGAAAGAAAGAAGAAGAAGAAGAAGAAGAAGAAGAGAGAAGAAGAAGAAGAAGAAGAAGAGGGAGAAGAAGGAATAGGGACAAGAGTAGGAAGGGGTGGAGTGGGTGGAGAAGGTGAAGGGGAAATGGAATGGGGGGGAGGGGGGAGGTTGCAACATATTGTAACCGCACCATAATGGGAGTGAAGGGGCTCGAGGGTGGAGGGGGGGAAGGGGGGAGGTCGATGTGCAATGGGGAGATGGGATGGGGAGGGGAAAGGGGGGGAGAAGGAGGGCTGTTGGAACATATGCGAGGGTTTTGAATCGTTTGTTTGGACATGTGTCAAGCCAGATATGAATTCTTTGTGTCTGTCTGTGTCTTCTCTCCTCCTTCCCTCTCTCTGTCTGTCTGTTCTGTCTGTTTACTGTCTCTCTCCCTCCTCCTATACCTCCCTCTCTCTCTTCCCTCCCTCCCTCCCTCCTTCTCTCTCTTCTTCTCCTCTCTCTCTCTCTCTCTCTCATCTCTCTCTCTCTCTCTTCTCTCTCTCTCTCTCTCTCTCTCTCTCTCTCTCCTCCCTCCCTTCCCTCCCTCCCTCCCTCCCTCCCCTTCTCTCCCCCCTCTGTTCTCTTCCCCTCCCTTCTCTCTTCAAAACAAAAATAGGGGAAGACAAAAAAAATATAACGATGAGGTCGTCCGGGTGAAAGCTGTTGAAGAAGACGAAGGAGAAGAAAATGAAGAAGGGAAGAAAAAGAAGGGAAAAAGAAAAAAAAGAATGGAAAAGGAAAAAAAAAAAGGTAAAAAACAGGAGGGAAAAGACGGAAAGGAAAAATGAAAACGGAGAAAAAGAACATCAGAAAATAAAAATAAAAACAAAAATAAAGGTGTAAAGTAAATATAAATTAAACACAAAAACAGAAAAGACGTGCGTCTCAATTCGCCTCCCAGAACCGGCGTATAGTCGATCACCTCAGCCTTATCGAATCACGCATTCTCTAGAACACCTACCGTTGAGCAACAAGTCACGCCTCGTCCGGAAAATCGCCCCTGAATCACGCCTTCGGTCGCACCTTTCAAACGACGCGAAGCCACTCCTCGCGCCGATGAGAGTGGAAACTATCGGGTACATAACCGGACCTTGAAAGAGTACATTTCTCTTCGTGCGGCGTACGTTAATAAACCGGACCCTGAAAGAGTACATCTCTTTTTCGTGATGTGCTTGGCTCGCGGGTGCCTGAGTGCCATCGGCGATCCTCCGCTGACAGCTGAGGAAGGCGCGCGCGAGGCTGACCACAGCTGCTCCTCGCCCAGGTGCCTAGAGCTGCCTGCTGCCTGATTGCACTTATGGAGAGGGAACCATGAACCATTTACTATATACGTACATTGTTTACATTTTATGTAAATTTCTGTTTGAATAGATTCCAAAAATTCGAATTACTTTTTTAATTTATATGGGTCACCTTTGACCCCCAACGAGCAGTGCAAGGGGGAATCCAGGTCAGGCCAATTAATTACATAAATATGTATTTGTATTCATGCCTGTTTTATATGTGCATATTGACAAAGGACTAAAGCATACACAAGCGCGGGGAGCATACCTACTATTGGGTTATAATTGTAAAAAAATAAAATAAAAAAAAATAATAAAAAAATATTGCGCGTTATGTCCCTTGTGCCTTACAAAAAGAAATTATATAAGCTGTTGCACGTATGCCTGTGTGTATGTTGTATGTGTGTAAGTGTTGGTGTTGTGTGTGGATGTTTGTGATGTGATTGTGTGCTGTGAGTGTGTCGTGTAGTGTCGCTGTTGCATGGTGTGTGTGTGCATGTGATAGTTAAGTGTGTGTGCGTGCGTTGTGTGGTGCGTGTGTGTGTCGTGCTGATGACATTGTGTGTGTGTGTTGATGTGTGTAATTGATGGTCGTGGGATTGAGAATTGTGCGCGTACGTGTGAATTGAGTGTAGATGAGACTTAGTAATTTGCGTTGTGCTCATGACATATGGTGTGCGTGCGGATATGTGCATGTAATGTGTTGTGTATTGGGATATGTATGTTATGCGTGCATGTTCTAATGGTGTTATGTGGAATGAGTGTAGTTACAAGTGCCTTGTACATGGTGTAAGCTGTCGTCCGTGAGTGCGTAAGATCGATGTGAATTGTGTATGAGAGTGCCGGCCTGTGTGAGTGTTATGATAAACAATGGAGGAAGAGTGAGGCTAAAGGATATATTTGAGAAGTACAAAGATTGCGACCACGATCGAAATCAACTTAATAAAATTTCTGCCGCGAGAAATCTAGGAGAGCAGGAGATCATCTCTCACTTGGAATTTTAGAATTAAGGACTGCTAAAGGTTTCTGAGCATCATCTTTACAAAGTTCAAAATCTTACTTTTTTATGTTAAAAACTTAGCAGATCCTTTGTCAAACGTTATGCCGACGAGATCTCCGCAGAAGCACAAAGGAGAGACGGAACAGAAGAACACTAGATAATTAAAACCAGAAGACTTAAATAATAATTGGCAAAGAAAAACATAATAAACCACAGGAACTAATGATATAAATGGATAATTATTAGAAACAAAACTAATAAGAAGATGTATATAAATAATACCCAAAAACAAATAATGAATTGGAACCAAATAATAAATAAATAATAGGCAAAAAAAATAATGCAAAGATGAGCAAAGAAACAAAATTTTATAAAAAAATTGTACCAACACTAATGAGTAACAAATTAACGGTAGGATGATAATGCACGAGAACGAGCCTCTGTTACCCGCATTGGACAGCAGGAAAAACGAGAAAAGCGAAAGCAAGGGAAAGAAGAAAGTAGTATTGGAAAAGAATATAATAAGCAAAAGGAGAGGGGAGTGTGAGGGTTTTGAGATTGTTGTGGTGTGGCGTGTGAGTTCCTGTATGTGGGGGAGATGATGGTAGGGACAGTGGGACAATAAGAAGATGTATTGAAAGAGATCAGGAGGGAAGGGAGAAAGAAAGGTTGAAGATAGGAAAGAGAAGGAGGAGTAGAAACAATTGAGGATGGAGGAATTAAAAAAAGAGACAGGAGAGGTAGAGAGGAGAGAGGGGTAAATAAAAGAAAAAAAGAGAAGATGGAGAAGAGAGTAATAATATAAGAAAGAAGAAATTTATTATAGTAGTAATAAGCTATTTATCATATATTAGCGTATATATATTAAACATAGGAATAATATAACACATGAAGTAATAGATGGAAGAGAGTTGAGTTAGAATGAAGAATATAATATATATAGATATGATAAATATATATTATAGAAGAGAGATGTATTATATTATATTGTAACCAGATATATAGTAATATATAATATGATAATTATATATGAAGGAATAGAATATAGTAAGATAATGAAGATAAGATTAATATAGAAATATTTATATAATGTGAAGAGATGATAGTAAGAGAGAGATGGAAGAACATATTATTTAAGACGCAGGGTGAAGTGATATATAGTAAAGCGACGAAGAAGGCAACCAAACGAGACGCACCAGAGAAGAAACGAAGAAAGAGAGAGATAGTATGAAGAAGATGAGATGATGAGGACAAGACAGAGAGAGGACTGAACAGACATAGAATAAGAGAAAATAAATAAGGGTCGCGGGGGAGCCGTATTAGTTGTCGACTTGTTATACAAAGCTGATATCGTTATATCAATCAATAATCTATATAATTACTATAACTGCTATTTTAACATTATCCAATTTACCTGTATCATTCTGAAAATTTACTAACGTCTTAATTCCAATTTATAAAATTTCCCCATTATGTAGAAAACCTACTAAATTATATTCTAACGAGACTAAAGGATAACTATACAACCTTTCTGTTACTAATCAGAATATCAATTAATAATAACTATCAAAATTAAGACATCAATAAAGAAAATAGGGATACGACAACGTCTCTCTGTTCTTTTTTATATTCTTAGGACAAATATCACTAATATAAATCACTCATACTTTTTATATCATATATATCTTTCACTTTTATCTATTAATATAATTTTAGGTATGCAAATCGACTCTCACTTATATGCGAATAATTCCATTGCTGCATTCATCGAGAAGAGATAGAATAAAGAGTATCGAGGGAGTAAAAGTAAAGAGAGTAGGGGGAGAGATAGATTATAAAGAGATAGAGATTAAAGAGGAATAAAGATGTATGAATTAAGAAAGTATAGAGATGAATTGCAATAGGTGAAGATATATTCATGATGTAAATTTTTTAGTAAACTTAAACAACAGATCTGTAACTGATTGATCTCATGCACTAACACGCGTAACATCACTATCTACACACCATTCAATCACACATCACAATCTACAACAATCAACCACACACTACACTAACACACTTCTATCACAACAACTTACAATCATCAATATATACACTAACATATATATTAGTGCGATATTATAACTTTAAGATACATAAAAGAATAGAAGAACTGGAAATGCATAAACGATAGGTAGATAAATAGATAGATAATGCATAAGGGTAGAGAATAGATTAGATAGACCATAGATATGTATATCTCCTATTTATATTGTCAGTTGAACAAAGAAAAGGAGACGCGATATATAATTAATAAAAAAATGAGATATATATAATATATATATATAAATCATATATATTAGAAGTATACATAGTATATTATACTGATATACTGATATATATAGTATCAGCGCTGAACGAAAGCCCTCGACCGGCGCTCTTTAACCTTACATATCTATTACTCTACGACTCCAACCGGCCTAGCTCATATATTAATTTATAAGGTCATTATAATACCACTCAAAAACGCCCACCGCATTCTTTCGGAGCCCCGTTATGGTGTTGTTATTATCGCCTCATTCTTGACACGGAGCCCGGACCATTAAACAACTATAGTGAAAAAAGTTACAAAAGAAACAAAAAAATAAAAAAAATCCAGATGGTTATTCATTTTGCGTTCGTGAGGCCATTGAGGTTGACTATCATTGAAAAAGCAGATAGCAGGACTAACTAAGGTGTGCCGCGAGACCCTCCATCTAAATGATATCCAAAGTACTCGACTATTTGGAGAAGTGCGTGTGGAATATAAGTAGTATTTTATACGTTTATCGTGTATGCATACTATACACAAATAAGATTGATACTATAACTCGAGGCCGAAAAAAGCCCCCGAGCCAATAATAAAGTAAGTATAGTGACTTATACTTACATATATTATACAGAGCTACTACTAGCTATCGACTAGTCTAGGTATATATATATAGTATATATATACGGTATATATTTATATATCATAGAAGAGAACCAAAATATCGAAATGGGGGAACAAGGGAAAACAAGAAAAAGGACAAAGATAGAAAGAAGGGAATGTATTATAGCAAGCGTAAGTTTGACATACTATAGAAAAAAAACCTGATAATAACACACATTAAAAAAATTGAAAACAAAAAGCTAAAAATAATAATAAATTAAATTCAACCTACATCGCTGATAATTGGACAAACACAATAATAAATAATAATAATAATAATAATAATAATAATATAATTAATAATGAATAATAATAATGATAACAATAATAACAATAATAATGATAAATAATAAATGATGATGATAATAATAATATTATAATAATAATAATAAATAATAATAATAATAAAAAATAAATAAATAGAACAGGGCAGCGCACCATCACACGTTCAACACAACGCAAAAAGAACAGTGCAACGATTCAAGAACTTTTATCCTTGCATCTCTCCCTTATAAGGATGGCGAAGAAGTCCCACCACCATCTTATATATAAGCTTGTATTCTGCAGCTGTATGTCTCGTCTAAGTGCTGTTGCCAAGAGGTCGTTATACCATGCACTCTTTCGTAATAGAGTACTTTGGTGTTCCCATAGCATGCAGGTCCATGGCGTCTATGTGTTTTGTACGTGCAAAGGAACTGGGGTTTGGTTTTCCATGGTGTATCGTGTGGTTTTTTTTTTTTTTTCTTTGGCGTTGTTGTTCTTGTGGTTTGTTTGTTTGCACTGTGGGTGTTTGTTTTTTATTGGTCATTTGTCTAGTGTGTGTTTGTGTATTTTGTTTGGTTCCCTATGATGTATCGTGTTTTTTTTTCTTTCTTTTTTTGCGTTGGTTGTTTGTTCGTGTGTTTGTTTGTTTGTACGGTGTGTTTGTTTTTTATTGATCTTTTGTCTAGTGTGTGTTTGTGTATTTTTTGTTCTTTGTTTACTCTTTGCCGAGACTCTTTCTTTTTTTGTTTACTTTGTTTGCGTCTTTGGCATTCGTTTTTGAACTTTGTGTCCGTTCTCTGTGTGTCAGTGTGTTTGTGTAGAGTGGGTTTGTACTCTTTATTGTCAGTTTAAGTTTGGTTATTTATATTGTGTGTTTGCATGGTAGGTTTTTCATTTGTCTTCATGTTCAAGTAGTTGTTTATGTTGGGTTTGTTACTCTATTTCTGTACATGTTGTTTGGAGGGTGGAGGGAAGGGATGGGAATGGGAGAAGGTGATGGGTTTATGTATTGTGTGCTGTAGTTTTACGTCTATTCCTGTGGGCTGTTCATCATTATCCTTACTCGGATACGCTCCTGTGTGGGTGATTATTTCTCTATGTCCCTGTACGTGTTTGTAAATCATGGATGTAAATGTTGTTATTATTTCCTTGATTAGTGTTCTATTTGTCATATCGCATGTGTACGTTGATAAAACGCATCATTGTGTGCTACACATCTTGCGCATACCTGATGGCATTGGCTAGCCTCGATCGTGAGTGAGCGTGAACATCCGTGTGTGGTAGGGTGTAAAGCGATGGCGAAGTGTGATACATACGTTGTAGATATCCGTGTGTGTGTGTGTGTTGTAAGCATGGTGTGTTGTGTGTATACACATGAGCTGTGAGGACCATCCGTGTGTGGTAGAGCATGAGGCGTGGAGATATACAGTATGTGTGTGAGCATCTCGTGTGTGCATGTAAGCCCATGCCGTGATAGCAAAACATACGTGGGGGAATCGCGTGTGTTTACGTATAAGCATGGCATGTATACGTAAAATGTGGACATTCCGTGTGTGTACTCAGATAGCGATTGATGTGACTAAGCACTCGCGTGTAGTGAGCTCTGTGATGATAGGCAATACAGCTGTGCTCTCGAATCCGTTGGTGTGTGATGTAAGCGATAGGTCGAGGTGAGGGATATAAGTAGCACTAGTGTGTGAACATCCGTGAATGCTACAACATGTCTTGCCAGTATACATCAGTGTGTGGTTATCTCCGCGTGTGTGTAGCGTAACACCATGCGTCAAAAGTCACTAGTATGTGAATACCTACGTAAGTTCCGATTGTGGTGTAAGGCATTACGTGATATACTACGTGTGAGACATCCGGTGGTGTGTACGTAAACATTCATGTATACATCCGTGTGGACATCGGTGTGTGCGTGGCCCCGTGGAACCGCTCGCCGTCCTGCCCCTTTTATGACGCTAATATAATGCCCGAATTCCTCTTGACCGATTTCGCGTAGTGATCGACGGTTTACACCAACAGTTAGGGGGCTATGTTAGTGTGTAAAACAAGGGCAGTAAAGTATCTACGTGGGGATGTTCAGGCGGGACGTTCAGAGACAAAAGAATTATGAGTGTTGACAAGAGGCAAAAAATATGTTGCCCTTTTTCGTATGGCTGGGGATTTGTTTGGTTTTTCTTCTCTCTCTTTTCTCGATCATGTGCGAGGGGTACGTTTCACTCTCTGTTTCTGTGTCTGTCTCTATTTCTCTTTCTCTCTCTTTGTTTTGACGGTGCTATAGCTTCTCTCTGCTCTGCGTGTCGTGGTCTCTGTGTCTCTGGTCTTTCTCTCGTGCTTCTCCTTCGGTGCGTCTCTCTCTCTCTCTCTCTCTCGTCCTCCATCCTCTGCTCGTTTTCGTCCTGCTCTCTCTGCTCTCTCTATCTCAGTTCGGTACTCTCACTCTCTCTCTTTTTTTTTCCCTCCCTTCTCCCCTTTTCTTTTTTTTTCCTTATATATATATTTCTTGCGTTCGTCTCTCGGTTTCCTCTCTGCTCTCTCTCTCTCTTCTCTCATCTCTCTCTCTGTCTCTTCTCTCTTCTCTCTCAAGGATTATGGCCATAATTACCATGGCCTGAATGAGGAATTTGAAAGAGCAGGACGGATATTTTGGCTTTTGGAGAAAGGTGTCATCTTTTTTTCTTTCTTCTTTACTTTTATAACTCATGTCTAGTCTCCCTCTCATCAGCACACCACACTAACACATAACACCACACAGTGCAGACACTACACGACACCACCAAGCCACACACAGCGCACAGGCGACCACAATCCTCACCAGAAGACACAACGATTTCTACCAACTCGTCGCAGCATTAGCAACACATTTTGCCAAAGAAAGGTCACGCGACCGGAAAGACCAACTCGTGAGAGTCTCGAGAACCCCGGAGTGCGGCGGAAGAAGAAACCTCCCATCTTAAAACTGTCTCACATGAAAACCCCTCCTTCCTGCCATTTTCTGCCGGAGGCGTACTTGTACATGAACCCTCTCCTCCTTCCAGGTTTCTGACGGTGGGCGTCTGTGGAGCGATGAAACCCTCCTCCTGCCATTGTCTGCCGTGGGCGTCTGATACATAACCCCTCCTCCTGCCATTTTCTGCCGTGGCGTCTTGTACCATGAACCCTTCTCCTTTGCCATTCTGCCGTGCGGCGTCGTACATGAACCCGCTCCTCCTGGCCATTTTCTGGCCGTGGGCGGTCCCTGTACATATGAAAACCCCTCCTCCGGCCATTTTCTGCCGTGGGCGTGGTCTGGTACATGAACCCCCGCCGTCCTTGCCAAATTTTTTCTGCGAGTGGGCGTCTGTAATGAACCCCGCTGGCGTCGCTGCCATTTGTCTTTGCCGTGGGACGTGCGGATAGTACATGAACCCCTCCTCCGATTTTTCTTCCCTTCTCCCGACATGCCAGTATTTGCTGCCGTGGGCGTCTGTACATGAACCCCTCCTCCTGCCATTTTCTGCCGTGGGCGTCTGTACATGAACCCCTCCTCCTCCTTTACTTCATTTAATGTTCAATGTTACATATGGGTTATACTCGCTTCCTGCGCAATTTTCTGCCGTGGGCGTTCTGTACATGAACCCTCCTCCGAACTGCGGTGGGCGTCTGTACATGAACCCCTCCTCCTGCCATTTTCTGCCGTGCGTGGGCGTCTGTACATGAACCCCTTGTTCCCTTTTGTCTGAGTGGAGGGCTTCTTTGATATCACTCTATTTATGACTAGTTTACTCTAACATCGGCATCCTGGAAGTGAACTCGCAGGATTGGTCATAGTTGCGTGCTCGACATTCCCAAATATGGTCATTGCCCTTGTGGGTGGTGGCACGTTCTTGCGTGTCCTTTTTTTCTTTTCCTTTTACTTTTGATGGTTCTTGTCTTTCCTGCTAAAATTATGTTTTTGTTCGTAGCGTATATCGTACCTAGGGAGAGGGTGCTGTATGTTTTTTTTTCTTCTTCTTTCTATCTGTCTCTGTTGCTTCTGTCTCTGTCTCTCTCTCTCTCTCTTTCTCTTGTCTCTATCTCTCTTTTCTCTTGTCTCTCTCTCTCTCTCTCTTTCTTCTCTCTCTCTCTCTCTCTCTCTTTCTCTTGTCTCTCTCTCTCTCTCACTTTTATACCATTTTCATGACTTCGGACGACAGCGTTTATGAGTGTTTTTAAAACCCTTCCATCTCTATCGAAGCGAACGATAAAAATCTTGTTTTATCCTTATCGGCGTCTTCACGGCTCATCAGAGACTAGCAGCCTCTAGCTCCTCCAAGGAACCGACACAGGATCTCTGCTCTTGACTTTTCTGGTGAAGGAAGTTAGCAATCACTCGCAACCCACTCGTTCAGGTAATCTTCTAGATGGTTAAGGTGTTGACGTCCGGGCAGTTGCGGCTAAAGGTTCCTCTGATCAATTGGGATTGTCTGGCAAGTTTGATCAAGTCTGGATGTCGCTGCTTAGAGAAGCATTAGTAGAAGAGATTTTTGTTGTGCTTCTTGTCTTGATGCTTCGTTGGAAATTGTGGGGCAGAATTAGGAGATTATCCATTAAAACGATGACATTATGCTTATCACTTTAAACAATTTGCCTGCAATCAGGGCCGGTGCTAGGAATTGCGGGTCCCAATTAGAAAACTGATGGAGGGGCCCCTATTTCACAGCGTAAAATTTATGGATGTTTATATTTCACATAAAAACATACAAACCAAAAACAACAAAACAAAAAACAAGTAAACATTAAATGCTTGGTACAACAAATTTTTGAAAGTCAATATGAAAGTTTTCGTGTTTTACTTACATGATAAGAAAGGGCCCTGCTGGCGTGGGGACCCTTCAGCTGCGGGGCCCAATTTGATCAAATCGGTCAAATCGGCTTAAAACTGGCCCTGCTTGTGATCTCTGGTCTATCAACCGTTCCCTATGAAGTTGGAGTAATCAAGTAAATAGCAGAATAAAGCTAACAATGTTTACGGAAAGGCTGAATATGAGTTTAATACACATTTGTAGGAAGTTACCTCTGGAGCGTCTCAGCACTACAAATGGTGGTCAGCATTCAAATCACCCCTAATCGGTGTTGAAGCATTTATACTTTCCTTCCTGACGAAGTCCGATATTAGCAATACACATTATCCTGTTGAGAATATTGATTTTCTAATAGACTACTTCATTTCGAGGCAAAGTTGAATGATATCGAGTTGAATCTGAACTGTCCCTTGCCTCGTTTCAACTCGACGGCATTCTCGTCCTCCAAACTAAGAAATTCTTTACCTAGTTTAGGCGAATTTTGGGGAAAAAGGTCCTAACGATCTGCTTCCTTTGATTTTAAAAAGACAGCAGTCAACTAATTACCAAATTGAGTTGTATTTCTTATTTTTATTTGCCAAGGGTCACTTTTAGTATATTGGTATTCTGGTAAGGTTACCCCAATCCCCAAAGGTCCATTGTGCTTTTTCCAGTGATTAAGGATCCCATTACATCCCTTCTGTATTTATTATTATAATCATTTTCTTTTAAACGGTTGCTGGCCAAATGGCTTTCTGTTAATATGAGACTATTCTTTCCAATGACACAGCTTAGGTTTACAAAAGAACTTATCACTATTGGTACGTTGCGCATGCTTGTACATGACACACGATCTTCTTTGGATATGAAACAGGAATCCAGGCTTATACTTTTAAATTTAAGTGAAGCCTTTATTACAGTTCCTCTCAAGGTTTCAGTCATTTTAACTGATTATTAGCTGTGATTTACTACTGATGGTGGTTTTAGTCTGTTCTCTTATATCTGGAGTTTCTAAAGGGTAGAGTTCTTGTTCCTTTACTAATTATAGGGTACACAAGTATTAAGTGATCTAGGACCACTAATAAAG
>NW_020869313.1:502876-510376 GCF_003789085.1 Penaeus vannamei | reverse complement strand
AGAGGAGAGAGAGAGAGAGAGAGAGAGAGAGAGAGAGAGAGAGAGAGAGAGAGAGACAGAGACAGAGACACAGAGAGAGAATGAGAGAGAGAGAGAGAGCTTGAGTACATATGTCTGTTGTATGTTCCGGTCTGTGTGCGTACGCGTTTATTTGTCTTCATTTTGCAGTGCGTCAGAGGGTGGAGCAAGGAAGTAATGTTTGCCCATGTATGTAGAAAGGGAAGCAGAGAATGAATGTATAGAGTAAACCATTGACATGTACCCTGTGTCTTGTATGGGGACTTAAAATTCATTGTGAATATTGACCGTCTTTTATCACATGTATTGATTGATATTTTCATTTATCTATTTATTCTTTGATTCCAGGGATACATAATTGATATTTTTATTTATTTATTTATTCTTTGATTCCAGGCCTACATAATTCCCTCTTTTCCAATTTTCACCATCGCATGAAAATCACCTAGAGCCGCCTGTGCTGCCGTATCAATATTGCATGATATGAGCAGCTCGTTCCTCCAGGCTCTGTAGATTAGCGTACGCCCTGCAAGGCTCCTCCCACCTCCTCCATCTCCATTTCGTCTTACTTTCCTCGTTTCTATTTTTTCCTTCTTTATTTTAGGCTTCCTTTCCCCCTGTTCCACCTCCTATCCACTTTTTTTTTTTTTTTTTTTTTTTTTTTTTTTTTTTTGTAAAAGAGGAGAATTGCTAACAGTCTGCCATTCATCTTTTCCTCCTCCCGTCTACTCCCTCTCTGCCTCTCCCTCCTCCTTATTTATTCCTTTCCCTCTCCTTCTCGTCCTCTCTCCCACACTCCTCACTTTCCTTCTTATTTCTTCCTCGATTACCCCTTCCCTCACTTTCTCTTCTTTCTTCTTCTTCTTCTGGTCGCTAATCCCCCTTTCCTCCCTTCTCTCAACCCTTTTCCCTTCCTTTCTCCTTGCCTTTTACGCCACCTCTTCTCCCTGGCTGTCTTCCTTCTTACTTAATCTTCTCCATCCTTTTCTCTTCCCCATACGTCCCCCGTTCTCTCCCTTTTATCCCTTCAGCTTTATTCCATCTCCCCATCCTTCCCTCCCCTTCGGTCTTCCCTTCGACAACTTCTTTTTTATATGTATTCCCCCGTCTTCTCCTTTTCCTTCTTCATATCCTCCCTTTCTAATCCCGCCTCTTCCTACCCATTATCTTTCTCCTTCCTCCTCTTTCCTCATTCCTCTTCCTCTTCTTTTTCCTGTTCCTGTTCGTTTTCTTCTTTTTCCTGTTCCTGTTCGTTTTCTTCTTTTTCCTGTTCCTTTTCCCCTTCCTCTTCCTTTTTCCTCTTCTCCTTACATCTGCTGTCTACAAAGCCTTATTTCAATTGATGTAACTTTCGGCCTCTCGTCTGAAAACCTTCTAAAACCTTTCGTGAAATTCGAGAATAGAGAGAGAATAGGATGAAACTTCGCAAAACAAGAATAGAGAGAGATTTTTAAGAAATAGCAGAAGGAAGAAAGGTTAAAAGATTGTTTAGAAGGAAGGAAAGAAAGATGATAGGAGAACGGGAAGAAGTCGTTAAATGCGAGGAGACAGAGAGAGAGGAAATCAGGAACGGAAATGAGAGAGGGAAGTGAAAGCGCTCAGAGGAAACGTTTTGAAAAAAAAAAGAAGAAGAAAACATTGGTTGCAAAAGGAGACGCAAGCAGTGGGACGAAGAACTTGAGTGGGCAAGAGCGAAAATGAGGATAACACGAGAACCGAGAAGAGGGAAGAGAACACCGATAGAAGGAGGAAGAGAAGCAATAGCCGAAGAACGAGAGACACCCGCAAATGGAGGCGAAGGACCGCGCTAAAAAAAGGGCAAACATAAACAATGGCGGAGGAGAAAGCTCTTCCGCAAAGAAGAGGAAAGGCAGCAACAGCTCCAATGGGGCGCAGGAAGAGAAGGAGAAATATAGTCGAGAAGGAAACGCAACAGAAATGGAAGGACTTTGGGAGCGAGAGAGAGAGATAATGGACGATGAAAGCAATGGCTGGATTTGGCCTCGTCTTTGGGCCATCTCTTCGGTCGACTGTCACCCTCGGATTTTTCTTATTGTTGTTGTTGTTGTTGTATCCGCAGTCGTTGTTGTCGTGTGTCTTCGTTCGCTTGTTCCCATCGACGTTTCCTTATTGTCGCTTTTGTATTTTTACGTGTCTCGTATTTTTGCTCAGTTAGCCGTGTTGGTTTTTGAAGTTAAGGAGGAATGTCCCTGAAGCGACTAAATCCGTCATATCTTCTTCCTGTTAAACTTATATTCGGCGTTATTGCTTATAACTTGTTGTGTGTCGCTGTGGTGTCTTGCCTTGTCTCCTGCTGCTACAGGTCTGACCATGTCCTTGTCTCCTGCTGCTGCAGGTTTCTCCTACCATGTCCTTTGCCTCCTGCTGCTGCAGGTCTCCTGACCATTGTCCTGTTCCTGCTGTTACAGGTCTCTGGCCACGTCCTGTCTCCTGCTGTTACAGCGTCTCCTGACCATGTCCTTGTCTGCCCTGCTTGCCAGGTCTACCTCTGACCTATGTTCCTGGCCTCCTGCTGTGCAGTCTCGCTGACCATTTCCTTTCTCCTGTGTACCAGGTCTCCAACACAGTCCACTATGTCTCCTCGCTGTTACAGGTCTCTGACCATGTCCTTGTCTCCCTGCCAGCTACATGATCTACCTAACCATTCCTTAGTCTCCTGTCCTTTTACATGTCTTTCTAGCCATGTCCTCTGTCCCTTGCTGTTACATGTCTCCTAACCAACACGTTGCCTTTCTCCTGCTGTTACACTGTCTACACCAGACACTCCTTGTCCCTGCTGTACAGGTCTGCGACCATCCTTGTCTTCCACTCTGCCGCTACCACATGTCTCCCTAACCATGTTCCTGTCTCACTGCAGCTAGATTAAATAACACCACAACCACACTAACCTGATAACATACAATTCAGACACATACAAGCGCCCAGCCAGATTGTCATCCTTAATCCCAAACCAATGATATCATATTCCTGCTGTTTATCATGTCCTAACCACGTCCTTCTCACTGCTGGTTACATGTCTCCTAACCACTCCTTGTCTCCTGTGCTACAGTCTACCCCTAACCATTCCTGTCTCCTGCTGTTATAGTCTCCTGACCATGTCCTTGTTTCCTTGCGTGTTATAGGCTGCCTGACCATGTCCTTGTCTCCTGCTGCTTATATAGTCTCCTGACCAGTGTCCTTGTTCTCCTGCTGCTGCAGTCTCCTAACCACGTCTTCTGCCTTCAGATCCACCCATCTTTACGCGCTTGAGTTGGCTTCCCCCCAAGATACAGCGGAAGTGAAATTGAACACAGTCGCCCGGACCTCTTCCTGAAATCGTCATCCAACAATCCCTTGACGCTTAGCACGCGGCCGCCCATCGCTCGCGGAATTCCTCCGCTTATCCGAATTACATGACCGTGGGAGAGGGGACGGGGACAGGAGAGAGGAGCGGGGGGAGGGGAAGGAGAGAGAACTTGGATGCAGGGCGGGAAGGGGAGAGGGAGATCGATAGATGAGAAACCGCGGGGAGGGAAGGGGGAAGAGAGGAGAGCAACGGGCGAAACACCAGCGAAGATGGGGGACCGGGATTCTCACGGAGAGAGGGGAAGGGTAGGCGGGGGGGCCTTTGCACGAAGGAACGCCTACCTATCCTCCGCGGAACCCAGGGACGCGCAGGAAAAGGTTCAATAACCCGTGACCGCCATTCTTAACGATGGGAATCTGTGTTTATATTTAATACGTGTTTCCCGACTTGGCCTATCGGCCTTATTCCCTGCGAGGCGAGAATACATTGTCTTCCCCCCTTTTTGGGACTGACGCGCTTCTGGGGAACCCGGTTTGGACGCCCGGGATTCTCCAGGGAGGGGTGCATTTGGGTGTTGCCCCCCTCTCTTCCTCTATCAGATTATTAGATATCTCCTATTTCTAAAATATCCATTCTCTCTTGTTCCTGTCTCTCTCTTTCTGTCTCTTGGTCGCGTTGTTGTCTCTCCTCTGTTTGTTTGTCTTTGTCTCTCTTCTCTCTCTCTCTTCTCCCTACTCTCTCTGTCTTCCTCCCGCCCCCCTTCGCTTTTCCCGTGGTTGGTCCTTACCCCCTCTCATCTCCCTCCCCCTCTGTTCACCCTCTCCCGTCGCTCTCTCTGTCTTCTGTTTCTGTGTCTACTCTCTCTCCTCTCTCATCTCTTTCTTCTCTTCTTCCTCTCTACTCCTCTTCCGTCTTCTCTCCCCCTCTCTTCTCCTCTTCTTCTTTCTCTTCTCTCCTCTCTCTCCTCTCTCTCTCCCTCCCTCCCTCCCCCTGCACTTTAACTCGTTGTTATCGGTCCTCAGTCTCTGTTTGTCCTGACTGCCTTCTGTATCTGTCTGTCTGTATGTCTGTTCTCTCTCTCTCATGGCGATTCTCCCTCCTCTCTCTCATCTCTCTCTGTCTCCCTCTCTCTCATGTCTCTTCCCCCCCCCCCCCCCCCCCCCCCCTCCTCCGCCCCCCCCCCCCTCTCTCTCTCCTCTCTCCTCTTCTCTCTCTCTCTCTCTCCTCTCGTCTCTTACTCTCTCTTCTCTCTCTCTCTCTCTCTCTTCGCTCTCTCTCTCTCTCTTCTCTTCTCTCCCTCCCCACCTTCTCTCTTCTCCTCTCTCTCTCTCTCCTCTCTCTCCTCTCTCCCTCCCACCTCTCTCTTTCTCTTCCTCTCCTCTCTTCTCTCTCTCTCTACCTCTCTCTCTCTCATCTCTCTCTCTCTCTCCTCTCTCCTCCCTCCACCCTTCTCTCTCCTTTCTCTCTCTCTCTCTCTCTCTCTCCTCTCTCTCTCTCTCTCTCTCTCTCATCTCTCTCTCTCTCTCTCTCTCTCTCTCTCTCCCTCTCGTCTCCTCTCTCTCTCTCTCTCTCTTCTCTCTCTCTCTCTCTCTCTCTCTCTCTCTCTCCTCTCTCTCTTCCTCTCTCCTCTCTCTCTCTCTCTCTCTCCTCCACCTCTCTCGACGCGGGTAAAATAACCTTGCTGGGTCTTTTGCCATGCGAGCCAAGTCTCAGGACCATCGCACATCCCCTGTTTTTGTTTTCGTGTCGGAAAACTGTCCAGAATGAATTGCTTCTCCTTTTGCTCCCTAAAAGTTTCCTCGAAAGCGTCGCTTCCCTTGGATACTTTTTCCGCGAATAGATATGAATATGTAGATAGGTAGGAGTAGGAGACATATCCTTGAATATTGCGATGCTTACGTACGTACATGTTAAGTCTGCGATTCCTAATGATGGGCGCTTTCTAGCCTGGACGAAAGGTTCCAGAGACGCTGGGTCCAAATGAGAATGAGAATCTCCCCTCCCCCCGCTCCCAAGATTAAAGGGTCTCGCTCGCTCTTCCGCTTGAAACTGCGTTCTGTTTCTGTCTGTCTGAGTGTTCTGTCTGTCTGTCTCTCGTTCTTCTCCCTCCTCCTTTCTCCCTCTCTCCTCCTTCCCTCCTTTCTCCCATCTCTCTCCCTTCCCACCCTCCTTCTCCCTCCCTCCCTCCTTCTTCCTTCTCCCTCCCACCCTCCTTCTCCCCTCTCCCTCCCTCCTTCCCCCCTCCCTTCTCCCCCCTCCCACCCTCCTTCTCCCCCCTCCTCCCCTCCCTCCCTCTCCTCCCACCCCTCCGTCCTCTCCCTTCTCCCTCCCTCCTTCTCCCCCTCTCCCACCTCTCATTCTTCCCTTCTCCCTCCCTCTTCTCCTTCTCCCTCCCTCCCTCCTTTCTCCCTTCCCCCACCCTCTTCTCCTCCCTCCTCCACCCTTCTCCCCTCCTACCTCCCTCCTCCCTGCTTCTCCTTCTTCCCATCCTCCCTCCTTCTCCCTTCTCCCTCCCTCTCTCCTTCTCCCTCCCACCTCCTTTCTCCCTCCCTCCCTCATCCTCCCTCCCTCCCTCCACCCCCATTCTCCCTCCCTCCTTTCTCCCTCCCTCCCTCCCCCTCGTTCCCGGAGCGCCGAACAGGACCGCCGCGGCCTTTGTATACGAGATAATTTCCCAAAATGTGGGAAGTTACGAGACGACACCCAGGCGCCTCTGAGGGAAATGTTCTCGCTCGGGGATCGCATGGCAAGCGGCGAGTATGTCATGCATACACGGCCTCCCACGCGTTCTGGGCACGTTCGCGGGTGCCTTGTGTCGTGGCGGGCTCCTTGTGCACGTTCACAGGCGGCTTGTGTCGTGGCGGTTGCTTTCCTTGCGTGGCTGCGGGGGCTCGCGAGGATGGATTGGGACAGGTATCTGGGGACGACATTTTCGAAACTCTGCACACACACACACACACACAACACACACACACACACACACACACACACACACACCACACACACACACACACACACACACACACACACACACCACCACACACACACACACATATTATATATGTATATAGATATAGATATAGATTATATCACAAACATCCATATACCATATATATATATATATATATATATATATATATATATATATATATATATATATATATATATATATATATATATATATATATATATATATATATATATATATATATATTATACATAAAGTTCACACCGAAAAGAATCTAAACCCCGTCACAGAAAGCCCCCCCCCCCCCACCAACCCCCCACCCCCCGCCCATCCCCCTCTCAGGCCGACGGCAGCGGCGCCCACTTTCCCGCCGCGAGAAACCGCTTCACGGGCGCGAGTCAGCCAGCCGTCCGTAGGCGACCCTGGCGTGTGTGTCTCTCCTGTCGCCGCGAGAGCAACCGAACCGTCCGCCTTATCAGCGAATCCGGAGAAACCGGCCGTAAACACGAACTTAATAAACCAACATAAACGGATCTGTTCATGCATATGCATATCCGCGCCCAGGGCCTCGCAAGTCAGGGTGTGAAGCCGGATTGGTGTGACCTTGTCTTGCGCTCGTGCCGAGGAAGGGGGGATGTTCATGGTGTTTTTGCACGTTCAAATTTCAGTTTGATATTCGTCTATGCACACGCAGACACACACACATACACACACGCACACACATATGTAAATATATATATGTGGTATACAATAAATATTACTATATCTATCTATCTATCTATCTATCTATCTATCTATCTATATATTATGTGTATATATACATGTATGCATATGCATATATATATATATATATATATATATATATATATATATATATATATATATATTATATATATATATATATATATATATATATATATACTATATATTATATATTATATATATGTATACATATGTATATTCATTTATCTATATTCATGCATATGTATATAGAGAGATAGAAAAGACTAATCCTTTTATAAAACATTTGACATATTTTACTCAGTTCTTTTTCATTTTATTTATTATTGTTGGTTTCTTTCTCATGGGACCTATTGTTGTTTGTTTTGACTTAAAGCGAGACAAAAAAAAAATATAATAATAATAAAAAAAAAAAAATAAAAAATAACACTGCATTGTCCTTTATCTGTTGTCCGTCCCAGTTTCT
>NW_020869313.1:466139-468639 GCF_003789085.1 Penaeus vannamei | reverse complement strand
ATATATGTGTGTGTGTGTGTGTGTGTGTGTGTGTGTGTGTGTGTTGTGTGTGTGTGTGTGTGTGATATAATATATAATAATATATATATATATATATATATATATATATATAATATATATATATAAACATATATGTGGGTGAGTCTATTAATTAATGTGAGATCATACGGCATGCTCTTGCGTGTAACATCCAGACAGCGTGCGACACTCGGCCTCCTGCCGAAGGCGCAGTCGCCCCTCGCCTCGCACGCCTCCGCCCTCGCGACCGAGGTTCCTCCAAAACCTGACAACACCGAGAACTTTTCGCCGGCGACCTCGTGGCTTTATCTGCTCAAAGATCTTTTTAAGGACGTCAGCTGCATCCTGTCGGAAGCGTTTGCTGCAGAAGTTATAGAGCCAGGGGTTCCAGGACGCCCCCGAAAGGTACAGCCACCAGGCGACATAAGAAGTAAAATATGCCCCTTCTCCTCTAAATTTTAAGGTGAGATCAAGGCCGACCATGAAGGAGGTGACGAAGATGACCAGAACTTGGATAATTAAGAGCGCAAGTCTGTGTCTCCTGCGGGAAATGTCTGCCATATCGAGATTCGTTAATCCCCCGATCCTTTCACCTCCCTCGGCGTGGCCGGGTCGCGCCGCGGTGGCCAGGTTCTTCCAAAGTATTACCGCGTAATTCAGCAGTGTGAGCAGGGAGATTAGGGCCAGGACCGCCATTACTATGGGAAAGCTTATCGACAGACTTATCTGGGAGAGGCCGAAGGGAAGCTTGCTGAAGGAGGCCCAGGTACCTGTGGAGCCGGTGTCGTCGTGCATGAGCAGCAACGTAGTCATGAGGCTGACTGCCCAGCTGACCACCGGAAACGCCCGCAGCCACTGCACGCGGAGGAAGTCTGGTCTTGTTTGCGTTCTTCGGAGGATCCAGACACTAAAGGCAAAGCGCTGAAATATTGAAGTAATGCAACATGTTGTTGCAACGACTGCAGAAAATAGACGAAAACCGCTATCAATGACAACATTACTGGTTTCCTGGTTCGCCGGACCCTCCAGTCGTCCAGTCTCCTCCAGCTCCTAATGCTCGGCAGGACTAGAGATAACAAAGAGACATAGAAAGAGGTCGCATATCGCCAGGGAAACTTTAATAGTATCCTGATACTTCCATCTGGAAAAGTTTGCGTATCTCACGACGATCACCACAATGTTTCCTGTTACACCAAAGCACGCATTCAAGAGACTGAACAGCGAAAGGCCGACTTCGACCGCCCGACACTGCACCGGCAAGAAGTCCCACATCGGCACAAGACCCCGGGGCCGAGGGTCCTCTGCCCACAGGACGTGATAGCCCGCGAAGCAGAAAGGCCACTGGAAGTTCCTTGCTCGGAAGGCGAAGGGCTCGCCTTTGGGCGTCAGGAACAGTTCTTGAATGTGCCGGTGACAGGATGTGTTGCCTACCTCGCCCGCGCCGTCTGGACTAACCAAGCGCACGAGAACGCCATTGACTACCCTGTCAACCACTCTTAGAAGACCGTTGCACACTGCGTGGAAACAAGGGTCGTCTTGCTCAAGTCGCATAACCACCAAGAGTTTCTCAAAATAGACATCTTCGAGAGAAGGCCTTTTACAGCTGGTGGGATGCAAGAAGGTCACGTTCTCGGCTTCGCATACAGTAACAGGGAATCGCGCCTCGCAAGTATCGTATCTGCGAAGGAAAGGTTCGCACACAGCCACGAACCGCGGCTCGGAGACTACAAGGAGACTAGCGTTGTTGTGCTTGACCCACGTCGTTGGCAACTTGTCATAACTCCCGTAAATGGCAGAAAATACATACTCACAGAGATAAATTATCCTAGAGAACATGAGCAATAAACTGGTATCTTCGTTATAGTTATGATGAGAACCGTTGTCATAGGAATTATCATAAATATCGCCATCATCCCCGGAATAATCATAAATGTCGCCATCATCACCGGAATAATCATAAATGTAATCATGGAATAATCATAAATGTCGCCATCATCACCGGAATAATCATAAATGCCATTATCACCGGAATAATAACAAATGTCGCCATTATCACCGGAATATTCATCATTATGATCAGAGTTGTTATTGGAATGATATTCATTACGGTCCAAGACACCGAATTGTCCATCAGCATCATAATCCAACGTTATATTCCGCTGACCGAGCACGTGATATAAAATGTCGCGCAAATCTTTCTCGGAGTCCCTCGTGGCGGCCGTCGCTTGGCTCGTTCCCCCTGAGACGACGCCTCTCGGCTCTCCGTCTCTTCGCCTCGGCTCCTCTCCCGTCGTCCTCTGGCCTCCCAAGCCCCTCTCGCCCGCCTCCTCGTACCCTCTCCGAGTCCTGGAGCCGAGAGGAGGCCGTTCCTGCGAGTCGTCGGGTCCGGTGGTGAGCAGGGCGGGCGGTAACAGCAGGAGGGTGAGCAGCAGCAGAGGGCATCGGGAGGCGCTCTTGGTCGTCCCGCTCCGCCCGACGGCGT
>NW_020869313.1:461483-464435 GCF_003789085.1 Penaeus vannamei | reverse complement strand
AATGATTGGATGACGCGGACAGAATGATTTATGATGGTGTGACGATTGAAATAAAATGATGGTGGATACTGAGGAGATGGTGATGACAGGATAATTATGAAAATGATGTATGGTATGACGAGGATGATGATGAAAATGATGATGGTGGATGCAACGAGATGATGAAAATGATGGTGATGTAGGATGATGAAAATTATTGGGTGAGATGATAATGCATGGTGATGACGAGGATGAGGGAATAATTGATGGTGATGGGACGAGGATGAGGATATTGGAAATGATGGTGATTGACGAGATAGGCATGTGATACGATGAGATAAGATGGTGAATGATGAAGAGATAATGAGGAGGAAGAAAGGAGAGGCTGTTTATGATGATATTGTAGATGATGATAATGATGATAATCGTGATAATAATAAACACAGAAACAGTGATAATGACATTTGCAATATCAATAGCGATTATACAAATGATATTAGTAATAGTTACGACAGTGGGATATTAGAAGTAATGATTTTTTAAATCATCAACCTCATTATCAATGCAAGACTTATAACAGTTATGATGGTATTGATAATTATCAAATACTGTAATCCTGATCTACTACAGTCATCATTAACGTTTTCATCACAACAATAATAAATAGCATCACCATTAGAAGCAGTAATAGCATCAGCATTAGCATTAGTCTATCAGTACCATACCATTACTGATAAGAGCAGAAATAATAATAACAATGAGGGCCATGATGATAGTAATAGTAATAGTCATAATGTTAACACTAATGATGATAATGGTAATAATAATAACAGTAATAAAGATAATAATTATAATAATGATAATAATAATGATAATGATAATAATAATAATAATAATAATAATGGTAATAATAATAAAGATCGTAATGATGCTGAAAATGATAATAACAACAGTAATGATATTAATGATAATTATAATAATAAAAGTAATAAAAACGTTAGTAATATTGAAGATAATGATAATAGTAATAATGATACCTAAATAAATAAGAATAATAGCATTAACAATAATGCAGACAAAATGGTAATAATGAAAAATTAACAGTACTAAACTATGAATAATAATAACATAACATAACAAAGATGATGATAATGACAACAATAACAATAATATCAAAATGATAAAAAAGAATAGTAATAGTACTGAGAACTAAGAAGGGAAAAATAATATCATAATAGAATAATACTAATGATAATATTAATGATAATGAAAATAGCTACAATAATCATAATATAATGATAATAATATTAATAAAGTTAATAATGATATTTATGATAATGATAATTATAATAATAATAACAATAGTAATGAAAATAATGATATTAACAATAATGATAATGATAAATACAAACAATAAAAACAATGATTATAATGATAATAATAATGACAATAATAATGATAATAATCCTTATCATCATTATTATCATTACCATTAACATTATCATTATTATTATTATTATTATTTCATTATTATCATCATTATCATTATCATTTATTACCATTTCATTATTATTATTATCATCATTGTTATTATTATTATTATTATTATTTATTATTATCATCATCATCATATAACCATAATAATAATAATAACAATAACAATAATAATAATAATAATAATAATAGTTATAATAACGATTATGATAATTATAATAATAATGATAATAAATATAATAATAATAATAATAATAATAATAATAATAATAATGATAACGATGATAATAACAGTAATTGAAATTATAATAATGATAATGATAATATAATAATAATGGTAACAGTAATAATACTAATAATAGTAGTGATGATAATAGTAATGATAGTAATGATAATTATAATGATAATCAAAATTATGATAACAGCAACAGTTATAACAGCAACAATAATAATGATAATAATAATATAATAATATCAGTATCAATAATAATAATAGTAGTAACAATAATGAAAATGATAACGATAATAATATTAGCAATAATTGCAGTAATGACTGTAGTAATAATAGTAATAATAACAATAGTAATGATAATAATAGTAGATGTAACATTAATTATAGTAATAATAACAATAGTAATATTAATAATAGTAGTAGGTGGAGGAGTGCTAGTAGTTGTTATAATATTGATAGTATGAAGAAACGTACTAGTAGTTGTAGTAGTAATAATGATGATCCTTATTAGTGATAACAGGAATATCAAATGTTAATAATAATTATCATTATTATTACTATCATTATTATTGATATTATTATACTAACAATGATGATAACAATAATAGTAATAATAATGATGATGATAATGCTAATAATTATGACGATTATAATAATAATAATGATAATAATAATAATAATGATAATAATAATAATAATAACAATTATAATAATAATAATGATAACATCAATAATAATAATAACAATGACAATAATAATGACTGATAATAATAGGAGTAAGAAGAATATAAATACATACTGATAGCAATCTGAAACGGATAAGCTTACCTCCCTCTGACGTGTGGGCTTCGAACGCGGATCCCGGAGCTTCGAAACCCGGCTTCGTCCTTCATTTTGACTCGAATCGAAACAGACGCTGCTTTGCAAGAACCGGCATCGAGAACTAACGCATGCGAAACCCTCTCACAACGGACACGCAGCTGGTTTCCGGTGTTGTGTGCCGTTTTCCGCCGGTTGGTCTCATTTCGTTGAAACTCGCTTGATAAGGATGGCGAGCAAAACTTTCTATTTGCGGGAAATCGCGTAATTCTTTTTAAATGTCATGTCTTTTCCGTTGTAGAGTCCAGTGTCTTCTCTTTTTCCCTCTCGCTGTTTACGTTTTTGATATCGCTGCCTCATATCGGTCTTTTCTATAACCTCGTTGTTATATTAGAATCTTTGTTAGTAATATCAGCAGTATAGATTAT
>NW_020869313.1:451483-456483 GCF_003789085.1 Penaeus vannamei | reverse complement strand
TTTTTTTTCTCATTATTAATATCATCATCATTATTATAATGATAAACAATAATGATGATGAGAATAATAATGATAATAATAATAACAGTAACAAACATAATGACTGATAATAGGAATAATGATAATCATATTTACGATAGCGATTATGATAACCGCATTGATAATGATAATCAAAACTGAATCATCACGCTTATGCCCAAACAACTTTTCCTCTCTAATCGTCAATAAGAGAATGATAAG
The DNA here is from genome assembly GCF_003789085.1 of Penaeus vannamei. Taxonomy (NCBI): domain Eukaryota; kingdom Metazoa; phylum Arthropoda; class Malacostraca; order Decapoda; family Penaeidae; genus Penaeus; species Penaeus vannamei. Next base: position 456,243 of record NW_020869313.1, on the reverse strand, counting down.
CTAATAATAATCATGGTCATTATTCCTTTATATTATCAATTACATTTCCCGATTTTCGTGAAAGCAGGAATACGGTGATAATAATACTGATGAATGGAAGTAACAACCCCAAAACGGACGATAATGATAATGATGTTAGTGTGATAATGGTGGAAATTACGGTAAAACTAGTAGTAGCAGTAATAATGATAAATAGAATTATAATGATGTGGATGATCGTGATTAAGCTAAATATGATAATGACAACATAAAATGACTACGTTGATAATCATAATAACGATATTAATTATAATGATGATAATAGCGTTAGTAGTGGTAATATATTATATCATCATAATGATTATTATTATTTATTATCATCATCTTCATCATCTTTATCATTATTAGTATTATTGTTGTTATTAACATTATCATTATTATAGAATTAAAATAATATTGATAACAATAGTAATAGTGATAATGATAATAATAATAATAATAATGATAATAACTATGATAATAATAATAATTACTATTATTACAGTAAAAATATGATGATAATAATGATGATAATAAAAAGATAATGATGAAGATAATAAATATAATGATAATAATGATACTTGTTATGATGAAAACAGTAGTAACAATAATGACAATGATCATAATAATTATAACAAAGAAAACCAGAATGGGGATGATAATGACAATAGTTGATTTGATTATGATAATAACAGTAATAATTATGATGGCAATGATAATACAATGAGAATGGTAATAACAATGATAACAATAGTGCTATTCAGATATTATAATGATATTAATGTTAATGATCACAAAAATAAGAAAAGAGTAATAACAACTATGACAGTACTGATGTTACTGATAATAAAATGATAGTAATAACAATAATATTAGTAATAATAATAACACTGACAATAATAATGATGATAATAACACATACCTCCGCACAAACAAAATAACTAACAAACTAGCCAACGCTACCAAGAACATGATAGTAACAATAATGATATTAACAATAATAATAATAAGGATAATAATAATGACAGTAATGACAACAATAAGGCTAATGATTATAATGATAATAACGATAATGATAACAATAATGACGATGATTAATAACGATGACAGAAGTAATGTAAATAATAATGATAATGATGATAATAATGCTAACAATGATAATGATGATGACAATATTAATTACCATATTCATTAGTTTTATTTAATGATGGTGATGATAAGAACACTTATACAATTAATAGATAACAGATGGCAATAATAATGATACTAGTGATAATGATATAAATGTTAATAATAATAACAGTAAAATATGATTAATAACAACGATAACAATAATAATGATGTTAATGATGATAATGATAATGATAATAATGATAATATTAATAAGAACAATACTGGTAACAATAACAAAAATAGTAATAATGATAATAGTAGTAGCAATAGTATTATTAGTAGCAGGAGCAATGATAATATTAATGACGATAATAGTAATAATAATAATAACAATAGTAATTATTATTTTTGTCCATTATCATAATTAGAAAAACATCAACAACAATAATAACAATAATATCAATAATGATATCCTTGTTAATGATGATGATGATGATGATAATGTTGATAATAATAATGAAAACGAAAACAATCACATTTTCATCATTACTGTTATCGCTATTAATGTTTCCAGTACCAATGTAACAACAATGAGGATATTTGATTATAAAGTAGTGGTGATTGTGATAATCATGATAATGAAAGGTAAAAATGATAATTATCAAGATGATAAAAACAATAACTGCAATGCCAAGAGATGATAATAGCGATGGTGGTTACGGTTGTTATAGTACTATAATACCTAGTACTAATATACTAGTACTATAATATATCAATTTTTCCCTAATAATATAAACACAGAACAAAAACGCAAACAAGTACCGTAAAAAGCGGTAATCTTAACAATTAACGACAATGCTGCACCAAAGAAAAATAAAATTATAAAATCATCATGTTAATGTATACTGAATATTCTCATTATATTAACATCCTTAAAAGTGTTTCCTTCTTTTGTGTGTGGGTCGACGGTCTGCAGATAAGAAAAGCTATATTCTATTGGGTAAATTCCGTAGCTTTAGAAGTATTCCAATGTTGCCTCGTTCCTTTTAAAAGTGTAATTTAGCCCGATGGAGGGGCCTATACTGGGCCATGAGCTATAATGCGTTTCTTTTTTTCTTTTTGTTTTACATCTGCTTGTGTCTCTATGATATCTACCCGTCCTTGGAAAAAAAATAATAATATATAAGACACAAAATTTCCTGACAAGTGATAAAGCACGCACAGTGCGGTTATCGGAACATAGATGGCGCTGTCCTCGCCCATCCATCACGGGGCCACGACAGTTTTGCATCCTGAAGACTGATGGGCTCGGAGGCTTTGTGGCCTGCCATTGTTCAGCCTTGTGATATCGCCTTAATACCAAACATGATATGGAAGGCGACACTTCCGGTCGACTTCCTGAGAACCGATAAGTTTGATATTAAGGAAGAGAAAATATTATTCTTTGCTTATTTTGCTGGAAAAGGATACCGTACAGTATGAGAAAACATCAACAATATTCGTTTACGTTAAACTACGATGTCTGTATGGGATACGTAGTTTTAATTCAGTTCCCTGTAGATCCAGAATAATGGTCATAGATATAGTGGTGAGTCCCTGCTAATAGAAACACAGTCCAGCCCAAATAAGCATTAACATAACAAGGAGTTAGGAGGAACATCACTTCCTGCCTGGTCGAAGTCAAGCACTGCAGGATGTGATCCCTCCTCGGCCACAGTCAGCGCTGGCAGCCATGGAGAATGACATCCTTGAGGCGCCGCGTCAGGAAAGGGAGGAGAAGGGAGATGCGTCCGTGGATGAGGACACACAAGGGCCCGTGTGAGTAACCCTTTGGCCTAAGTAGCTATGTGGCACTGTGGTGGAGGCGTGGGTCTAGGCTCTAGTGCCGAGTAGGTTTTGATTTTCTTAACTTACCTTGGCAGAAAAATTGGCAGTAACAAATGAACGGAGGAACTAAGTTCATAGAAGGATAAAATCCTCCGCAATTTAAGATGCTGCACCGCGCGGGGTTTAGCAGGTTTCAAGGGCGAGGTCAGCAAAGGTCAAGGCATGTTAGAGGGTAGAATAAAAGCCAACGCCTGAATCAAGATTTTATTATAAATTATTTGTTTCGATGTTTACGCTATCTTTGAACCTATATATATATATTTGCATGACAGACAATAATATTTGAACTGCATTGCATAGACAGTATAGAAAAATATTGCTGCGTCAGAATGAGCATAACTGGGGTATATCAAAATATTTTCAAGGTACTAGAATATTGCACCTTTTTAACACAAAGCATTTGAAAAATAGGATCACAGAAAACGTCAATTACTAAAATGATTTTACCCCTTAAATGGCAATCTGTCAGTATACAAAAAGGGACCGATATTTCCACTGTTACATCTGTTTTATTACCCGGGAAAATTCGGGATTTATACACGTTGATTTTTTTCACGGGGATGATCCTTAACTACTCGGAAGACTAGCCAGCTCACTCGCCCAAAGGCTCTCCCACAATATATGCAAAATACTGTGAGACTGTGTCAGGCAGTAGACTGAAAGAGAGACCAGCTGACACAGATTCATAGACAAAACATGGACACAGAGAAACAGAAAATCAGATGGACAGATACGCAGACTCGCAGACATCCGCGCAAAAAATACAAAGTCTGTACGTGTACTACATTTGCCTGCGATAGATGCAAGAAAGAGTTCGGTCCTCACCCACATGATCTGCTCACCCAGAGGCCCGGGGTTGGCCAGCCTGGGCGCCGCACCACGTGACAGGACTGAGCGACAACGATATTGGATTATCATCCATTACGTGGCGGGGAAACCTGTCACTTCTGCAACCGATCACAGTCCGGGTCTTCTGAGCTCCTGAGACCACAGACATCTGAAGAGCCACGGGGGAAGAAAGAGCAGAGGACGGGGGACACTGAGGGTGGAGACTGTTGTGGAATCTGGAAAATGCTTCACTGCCATGGAGTAAGATTGATATAGGAATAATAAAATAAGATGTATTGATGCAATTACAAACAATCGAATGACTGAACATGGGAATACTAATCTAGAGAGAAGTGTTGAGCATTAAACACGGTGCGTCAATTCCGAACCAAAGCAATTGTTAGCGAAAGACCTTATACTTAGCCAAGCTTCAGTTCATCTGCAACGTCTTTAACACGTCGCCGACCGTGAAAGACTTAACACAAATAGAACTCAGTGCGTGCTCTGAAGACAGGCACCCACACTCCTGCTAAGACAGATGTGATCGTCGTTTTGGTAAATCTTTCTGATTAAATTTCACTTCCACTTGTCACATTGGAATCGGGTCGTTCCCACTCATAACAATCGTATCACTATATATATTTCATTTTCCTACTTATTTCAGAGAACACCCGAAGTACCTTCTATTTTTTTTCTTTTTCCTCTCAAATATAATGCCAACCTTAGACCATTCTCCAAATCAACTAGACTATATACTTTATTTCTCCCGAAGAAAGGTTTTTGCTCTTCAGGGGGGCTACGAGCCGTGGTAATTAGGGCGCGAGGAGAGGGCGCCGGGCGGAGGGTGCTGAGTGTTACCGCTTTCCGAGAACAACAGTTAATGTATTGTTTAGGGTCGCGCGTGGAATGAATGA
>NW_020869313.1:433195-442694 GCF_003789085.1 Penaeus vannamei | reverse complement strand
CCCTCCCTCCTTTCTAAGAGTCTAAGAGTACTTTAGTCTCAGTAAAAGAAGGGCTCGAGGCCATCCCCCCACTCGCCCCCCCCCAACCCCCACCCCCCCACTGTGTTACCCAGACGTTGCATTATCCTAACCTAAATTAATTTACAGCGAGGGGCGCACACATACTCTACAAAGGCGACGAAGGAGAGGAGTGGAGGGAGTGGAGGGAAGAAGGAGTGGGTGGCGGGGGGGAGGGAATGAAGGAGGCGGGAGTTGGGAGGAGAGGGAGAGGGAGGGAGGGGGGAGGGAGGGAAGGAGGGGGAGGGAGGGAGGAGGAAGGGATGGGAGGGAGGAAGGGAGGGAGGGGAAGAGGAGGGAGGGAAGAGGATGAGGGAGGGAGGAGCGGGGGAGGGAGGAAGGGAGGAAGAGGATGAGATAGGGAGGGGTGGGAAGGAAGGGAAGAAGAGGAGGGAAAACCAAGAGTTCAAGAATAAGAAAGAAGAAAAAGAGTGAAAAGTACAGAGATTATAAAAAGAACAGAGAGAATGAGAATAAATAAGGGAGATAGAACAGAGGGAAGAAAGGAAGGGGAAGGGGATAGACGAGAATAAGAAAGAAGAGAAGGCGGAATGTGTTGCATAATACGTGTTTAAGACGCTGTTAGCTCGCTGTATCACAATATTCATGCATGCGTGTGAGAAGAGAGAGAAAAAAAAATCTTTAAGATTAACAGAGAGACAGACAAAGACCAGACAGCGACCAGAAACCACGACAGACTAATGGACAGAAAAAGTTAGAACCACAGAAAACAGTGACAGGACACAAAGATAAAGAAAGAAAAGAGAGAGAAAGAGAAAGCGATAGAGAAGAGAGAGAATGAGAGAGAGGAGAGGTAAGTAAGAAGAGAAAATGATGAGAGAATGAGAGAAGAGAGAGAGATCAGAAAGGAAAAGAGGAGAGGATCAAGAGAAGAGAGAGAAGGAGACAAGAAAAAAACGGAACTACAGACAGAAAGACGGTCAAATAAACAGACAGACCAAAAAAACACAACAAAAACACAGAACCACAGACAGACAGACGAACAGACACAAACACACAACAGAACACGCGGATTAACCTCCCAGAGGACCCACAAGAAGTATGCAATCGGTCCATCTGTTTCTTTCTTTCTTTCTTATTCTTTTTTTCTTTTCTTCTTCCTTTTCTTTCCGAATCGATCGATGGATCTTGAGTCAGTGAATCTTCGCCATCTTCTCAAGGCTTTTTGAAATCACCTTAGAGGGAGGGGTTGTTGAGAGGGAGGAGGAAGGAAGGGAGGAGGGGAGGGAGGGAGGGAAGGGAGGGAGGGAGGGAGGGAGGAGAGGGAGGAGAGAGAGGGAGGGGAGGGAGGGAGGCAGGGAGAGAGAGGAGGGAGGAGGGAGGGAGGAGGGAGGGAGGGAGGAGGAGAGAGGGACGGAGGGAGGGAGGAGAGAGGAGGGAGGGAGGAGGGGAGGGAGAGAGGGGGAGGGAGGACGGAGGAGGGAGGAGGGAGAGAGGAGGAGGAGAGAGGGAGGGAGGGAGAGAGAGAGAGAGAGAAGAGAGAGAGAAGAGAGGAGCGGGAGGGAGGGAGAGAGTGAGTGAGGAGGGAGGAGAGGGAGATGAGACAGAGAGAGAGAGAGAGAGACTGAAGAGAGAGAGAGAGAAGAGGGAGAGAGAAGAGAGAGAGAGAGAGAGAGAGAGAGAGGAGATGGAGAGAGAGAGAAGACAGACAGAGACAGAGACGAGACAGAACATGCAGACAGAGACAGACAAGAGACAGACGAGAACGAGAAGAGAAAGAAACAGAACCAGAGACAGAAAACAAAAGAAATAAAAGAAAAAGAAATAAAACAACAGAGTGACCGAGAGAGAGACAGAGACAGAGAAGAGAAGAGCGATCAAGAGAAAGGAGAAGAGGAGAGAATCTAAATTCAAATCAACGAAGTCACGAGATAAATCCAACTCATGACTTTTACGAGGAATAGCTCTCCGGGGCGCGGGCGTGGCGTTTGAGAGAGGGGGAGGGGTAGAGGGGCGGGGGGGCTGAGAGGAGGCGGAGGGGTAGAGGGGGAGGGGGCGCGTGAGAGGAGGGGGGGAGGGCGGAGAGGGGAGGGTAGAGGAGGGAAGGAGCGTGAGAGGAAGGGGAGGGAGAGGGGGGTGGGAGGGGGCTGAGAGGAAAGGGGGAGGGGTAGAGGGGGGAGGGGCGTGAGAGGAGGAGGGTAGAGAGGGGGGGGGCGTGAGAGGAGGGGGGGAGGGGCGCTGAGAGAGAGGGGGGGGGAGAGAGGTGAGCAGGAGGGGGGGAGGGGGAGGAGGGCGTGAGAGGAGAGAGGGGGAAGGGGGAGGGAGGTGTTGAGCGAGGGGTAGAGCGGGGAGGGGCTTAGAGGTGGGAGCGGGCGTGAGCAGGAGAGGGGGGAGGGGGGCTGAGGAGAGGGAGGAGGGGGGCGTGAGAGCGAGGGGGGGGTAGAGAGGGGCGTGAGAGGAGAGGGGTGAGGGGGAGTGAGAGGAGAGGGAGGGGTAGAGGGGGAGGGGCTGAGAGGAGGGGGATAAGAGGGGCGTGAGAGAGGAGGGGTAGAGGGGGGAGGCGTGAGAGGGGGGAGGGGGGCCGGGGGAGAGGCGAGTGACAGAGGGGGGTTAAGAGGGCGAGGGGGGAGGGGGGTAGAAGGGGGGAAGAGCGTAGAGGAACGGGGATAGAGGTGGAGGGACCGTGAGAGGAGAGGGGAGGGAGAGTAGAGGCGAGAGGGGGTAGAAGGGGAGAGGGGCGGAGAGCGAGAGGGGTGAGGGCGATAGCAGAGGGTAGAGGGGGAGGGGGGAGAGGGGGTAGAGGGGAGGGAAAGAAGGCGTGAGAGGAACGGGATAGAGTGGGAGAGAGGCGTGAGAGGGAGGGGGGCAGGGAGAGTGAGAGGAGAGGGGTAGAGAGGGGGAGGGAGGCGTGAGAGGGGGGGGTAGAGAGGGGGGAGGGGCGTGAGAGAAGGGGGTTGAGAGGAGGGGGTAGAGAGGGGAAGGGGGCGTCAGAGGAGAGGGGTTAGAGGGGGAGTTGAGAGGAGGGGTAGAGGGGGGAGGGGAGGAGGGGTAGAGGGGGGGAGGGAGGCGTGAGAGGAGGGGGATAGAGGTGGGAGGGCGTGAGAGGGAAGGGGGGAGGGGAGAGTGAGAGGAGGAGGGGGGTAGAGAGGGGGGAGGGAGGCGTGAGAGGAGGGGGTAAGAGAGGGGGAGGGGCGTGAGAGGAGGGGGGGTAGAGAGGGAGGGGCATGAGAGGAGGGGGGGTAGAGGGGCAGGGGGAGTGAGAGGGAGGGGGGTAGAGAGGGGGTAGTGCGGGGAGGGGGCGTAAGAGGGAGAGGAGAGAGGGGGAGCGAAAGGGGGGGAGGGTCGTGAGAGGAGAGGGGTAGAGGGGGGAGGGGGGGAGAGCGAAAGGGGAGTGGGAGGGAGGAGAAAGAGTTTGGTTCAGGGATGGAAGACGAGAAAGGGAAGGAGGAGAGAAGGGAGAGATAAGAGACAACATCAGATAGCATCACGTATTCTCCTTCCTGTTCTACTCCCAAAGAGGAAACGGAAAAGAAAAAAATAATAAGAAAGATAGAAAACAAGAGAAAAAACAAAAGGAAAAGAGAGACAAAAATAACGTCAAAAAACAGAAAATAATCGTAAGAGAATAAAAGCAAAAGAAAAACGGATGAAAAGAGAAAAATAACAAGAAAGACAGAAAACAAGAGAATAAAAACAAAAAGGAAAAGAGAGAAAAAATAAAAAAAAAAAAGAAAAAAAAAACAGAAAATCATCGAATGAGAATAAAAACAAACAAAAAAAAAAGAAAAAAAAAGAAGAGGAATGATCAGTCTCAAGTACTTTGCAACGAAAATCCTGCAAGTTGCATGCACGCCTTCCCTTTGCTTGCACTTGCAGAACCTGTCCTGAATCTTGTGTTCCGTGACCTGCGCAAGATGGAAGGGAGAGGAAGGGAGGAGCAAGAAAGAGGGAGGAGGATAGAGGTTGATGAAACGAGGAGAGAGGGAAGGAGGGAAGGAAGGAGGGAGGGAGGAAGAGGGAGGGAGAAGGAAGAGAGGAGGAAGGAGGGAGGAGGAGGGAGGGAGGAGGGAGAGAGGAGGAGGGAGGAGGGAGGGAGGGAGGGAGGGAGGGAAGGAAGGGAGGGAGGGAGGGAGGGAGGGAGGGAAGGAGGCGAGAGAGAGAGAGAGGGAGAGAGAGAGAGGAGACAAAGAAAGGAGACGGAGAAGAAAGGAAGAAGAGAAAGAGAGATAAGAAGAAGAAGAAAGAGGAGGACAAAGAGAAGAAGAGGAAGAAAGAAGAGAGAGATGAAAAGAAGCAAGAAGAGGAGGACAAAGAGAAGAAGAGGAAGGAAGAGAGAGAGAGATAAGAAAGAAGAAAAGAGGAGAACAAAAGAAGAGGAAGAAAAAGAGAGAGAGAGATAAGAAAGAAGGAAAAAGAGGAGGACAAAGAGAAGAGGAAAAAAGAAGGAAGAGAGAAGAGATAAGAAATAAGATGAAAAGGAGAACAAAAAGAAGAAGAGAGAGAGAGAGAAGAGAAAGAAGGAGAAGAAGAGGAGACAAAAGAGGAGAGAAGTGAGAATGAGCCACAGGAGAGGGTCATCACAAAAAGATAACTGTTCGTTAGAAACCTGTCTCAGGCTCATTAATCCTGTTCACCTTAACAATTGTTTTGCGAGAGAAGTTTAACACCTTCTTGGCGTTCTACTTCCTTTTTTAATCTTGTTTATTCTCGTTCTCTGGATCCTTTTTAAATTCTCAAAAAAAAAAAAATGAAACTGTGTGTGGTGGGAGAGGGGCGAGGTGGTGGGGGTGAAGGGGGGGCGGGGATCGTGTGTGTGTGGGGGGAGAGGGGTGGGGGGGGGTCGTGGTGTGTGTGTGTGTATTTGCCGTGCGTGCGTGCTTACGTCCATGCACCATGTATCCCTTACACGTAGTTATTAATTATATCACACACACACACACACACACACACACACAAACACACACAACAACACAGACACACGACTCCTCCCCCCTCCCCCATACACACACAAACACACGATCACAACTATCAAAACCCCAAACAAAACACAAACCGCCACAGACAAACCAACCCCTTTTCTCTCTCACTCTCTCGCGAGGCCACAGTAACCGCAGCGCCGAGAAGACAAGGAGTCTTCAACATACAGTATTTGGAGTCACAACATCGGGGTGATCGGGAGTGACTGGCTGCAGCGCGTGACATCGGATGACAGGGGTGGGGGAGGAGGGGAGGAGGTGGAGGGGTTGGGGAGGAAGGGGTGGAAGGGGAGGAGGGGAGGGGAAGGAGGAAAGGGAGGGGAAGTAGGGAGGAGGGGATGGGAGGAGGGGGGGAGGGAAGGGGGTGAAGAGGAGGAGGGAAAGGAAAGGGTTAGGTTATTGGGGTTATGCATGTCCATATATACATACATAGATAGTGTGTGTATGAACATCTCCCCCCCTCTCTCTTTCTCTCTCTCTCTCTCTCTCTCTCTCTCTCTCTCTCTCTCTCTCTCTCTCTCTCCTTCTCTCTCTCTTCTCTCTCTCTCTCTCTCTCTCTCTCTCTCTCTCTCTCTAAACGCCCCACCACGAGCTGAAAGCGACAGGAGGTCCGACGGGCGGCCTGCACATAAGTCCCTACGGGCGTCTGACTAACTGGCTATCATCAACCTCTCTTTTAAAAACTTCTCCCCCTACTTTATCTCTCCTCGTTCCCCTCTCCCTCTGCCTCTCCCTCATCCCCTCTCTTTCTCTTCCCATTCTTTATCCCACATTCCTCTCCCTATCCCCCTCTCCCCTCTCAATGTCTTACTCTCCCTCTCCGTCTCCTTACCCCTTCCCTTATCCCTCTCCTTATCCTTTTCCCTCCTTCCCCATATCCCCTCTCCCCTCTCACCTCCCCATCCCTCTTCTTTACCCCTTCCCCCCATCCCCCTCCTTACCCCTTACCCTTCACCTCCTTACCCCCCTCTCCCCCATCCTCTCCACTCTCCCTCCCCATCCCCTTCTCCCCTCTCCCCTCTCATCCTCCCTATCCCTCCCCCTCCCTCCTCCATCCCCTTCCCCCATCCACTCCCAATCCCTCAACCCTTCTCCCATCCCCTTCCCCAATCCCTCCCCCCCTCCCTTCCCCTCCTCTCCCCCATCTCCTTACCCCTTTCGCGTAGCGTTCGTGCTAACTGTTTCGCAATCTCTCCACACGCGTATTCGATGTGGAATTATATGTTACCTCATACAAGTGTAGACTGTCTTTACGTACATACATGTGCACATACTCGGACACATACACACGTATCTTAGTTAGATGTTAACCTATAATATACGTACACGCACGCACATGGCCTAAAAAAAAAATGACTAATCAAAACAGAATATGTGTCAGAGGGTGTCATTTGGAGTCAAGTGGGTGTCAAAAGAGTGCCAATCGAGTGGCACTCTGTCAGATCAGGTGATGACATACTTTTTTTTTGTAATTTTATTTCTTCCTTTCTTTGCCTCTAATTTTCTTTCTTCTCCACATTCGAATTTATCTTTTTTTCATTTTATATTATTATTATTATTATTTTTAATCTTTCCGATTACTTTGTCTCTCTATCTCTCTCTATCAATCTATCTATCTATCTAATCTCATCTTTCTTATCGCTCCACTTGTTTCTCTCCTTCGCCTTTCCGTATATTTCATCATAAGATTTTTCTTTATCATCCCTTTACTCCTTATCATTGCTGTGTCACAGACACACACACTCATTATATCTATCTATCTACACCTACCCACCTACCCATCCATCCATCCGTCCACCCAACCAAAACAAAATCATCCATCCACATTTTATTCCACACTTCCATCCATCCATCCATCTGTGATACGCACTTTCTCTCTCTCTCTCTCTCTCTCTCTCTCTCTCTCTCTCTCTCTCTCTCTCTCTCTTCTCTCTCTCTCTCTCTCTCTCTCTCTCTCTCTCTCTCTCACACACACACACACACACACACACACACACACACACACACACACACACACACCACACAAAACACCACAACACACACACACACACACACACACACACACACACACACACACACACACACACACACACACACACACACACACACACACACACCACAACACACACACACACACCACCCACCCACCCACACACATACACACACACACAACACACACACACACACACCCATCCACCCCCCCACACACACACACTCACACCCCCATCCACCCAACCCAACACAAAACAAACAAACACACACACACGCCCCTCTTCCCTCCCTCCACCTGGCCGCTACAGATGTGCCTTTCGTGCAGAATTCCGGTTAAGGATCACACACCTGTCTATCAGCAGGGACCTTCTATCGGTTAATTGGCAAGGTAGCATCGAAGGGAGGTGTCTCGACGCATATTCCTTGGTTGTTAGTCTATGTTTCGATAGATAGGAGGTAGATTTTGTGTCAGATTGTGGGAGTGAGGGAAAAAAAAATTGTTAGCTTGGTTTGTCTATGGGTTTGTGTGTGTGTCTGTGTGTGTCTCGTGTTCTGTTTACTTTTTTCTTTTTCTTTTTTCTTTCTCTGTTTTCTCCTGTTCTGTCTGGCTTCTGTGTTTCTCTCTCTCTCCCTCTCCTCTCCCTCTCTGCCTTTCTCTCTCTCTCTTCTCTCTCTCTCTCTCTCTCCTCTCTCTCTCTCTCTCTCTCTCTCCCTCTCCTCTCTCTCTCCCCCTCTCTCCCTCTCTCTCCCCCTCTCTCTCTCTCTCCCCTCTCTCCTCCTCTCTCTCTCCTTCGTATCTACCTGTAAATAAAACTCTCACCCACTTTGCCAACCTCAATGACAACATCTCTCTCGACCTCCCACGTTCATCCTCTTCCCAATTAATTTCCAAAATAAAACTTTCCCTTTTTTCATCTTCCTCTTCTTCTCCTCATCCTTCTTTTCTCCTTCACTCAGTTCCCCTAAACTTTCCTTCTTTAAGTCTTCCTTTCTTTCTTTTCTTCTTCTTCTTCCCAATTCCTTTTCAAAACAAGACTTTCCCTTTCCTTAATCTTCTTCTCCTCTTCTCCTTCACACAGTTCCCCCAAACTTTCCCTTCTTTAATCTTCTTCCTCTCCTTCCTCCCCTCTTCTTTCTTCTTCGTCTTCTTCTCCTTCTTCTTCTTCGTCTTCTTCTCCTTCCTCCTCGTCTTCTTCTTCTTCTTTCCCTCTTCCTCTCCTTCTCCCTCATCTCTTTAATCTTCATCGCTCTCTCCTCCTTCTTCTTCTTCTTTCTCTCTCTTCTCCTTCACACTCCCCCCCCCCGACGTCACAGGAGACTTGGCCCCTGTCACAGCGTCTAATTTCTCGTCATATCGTCAAGTCCAAAGCCCGGAGCTGTCATTGACACGGCTCTTCACGATTGGCTTGGCACCCTCTGTCATGTCCAATGCCTCGCCTTGGCTTTTTGGGCTTTGGGCTTTCAAGACACACTGCGGTGGCTTGGGGAGTGCTTTTGTCTTTTTTTTTTTTGGGGGAGAGGGAGAGGGAGAGGGAGGGGGATTTGCTTTTGTTTTGGTTTATCTTTTTTTTTTTGTTGCTTTTTTTTTGCTTTTTTGAGGTAGGAAAGTCGTTGTTTTGTTTTGTTTTGTTGTTTTTTCTTTTTTTTTTTTTTTTCTTGATTTTCTGTTGGTTTTCTTTGTTTTTTCTTTTCTTTTCTTTTCTTTTCTTTCGCTTTCTTTTCTGTTTGAACCGTTTTTTTGTTTCGCTTTCTTGATTTTCTGTTTTGACCGGTTTTCTTTGTTTTTCTTTTCTTTTCTTTTCTTTTCTTTCGCTTTCTTGATTTTCTGTTTGACCGTTTCTTTGTTTTGTTTTTTTCTTTCTTTTCTTTCTTTTCTTTCGCTTTCTGATTTTCTGTTTGACCGGTTTTTCTTTTGTTTTTGTATTTTTTCTTTTTTTTTAGGTTAGTTCATTGTCTTTCCTCTCACTCTTTCCATTCTACTCTACCTTACTTTCTTCTTCCTCTCCCTCTCCTCTCTTCTTCTTCTTCTTCTTCTTCTTCTTCTTCTTCTTCTTCTTCTTCTTCTTCTTTCTTCTTTCTATTACTACCGCTACTACTCCCTTCCCTTCACTTCCTATTCTTTTTTCTTCTCCCACCTCCACCTTCTCCTCCACCTCCTCCTCCACCACCACCCCCTCTTCCCTTCACCCCCCACTTCCCCTCTCTCTCCGTCTCCCTCCTACTCCTTCCTACTCCCAAAAAAACCAAAATCACGGGTGGGGGTAGGGTGGGGGGGGGGGCCTATCCCAAAGGTCAAATTCCAGGTCAGCTTAGGTCGAGGTCAATGATGGCGAAGCGGCTCTGTTCTCTCCTTCCTTCTTCCTCGAGCAAAATGAGGAGGTGCGGTTCTTAAAACGTTGAGGAGGGAGAGAGAGAGAAGAAAGAGAGAGAAGAGAGAAAGAGAGGAGAGGGAGAGGAGAGGAGAGCGGAGAGGGAGAGGGAGAGGGAGAGGAGAGGGAGAGGGAGCAGGGAGG
>NW_020869313.1:407156-424648 GCF_003789085.1 Penaeus vannamei | reverse complement strand
TCTCTCCCTCTCCCTCCCCCTCTCTCCCTCTCTCCCTCTCCCTACCTTCTCCCTCTCTGTCTGTCCTGCTCTCTCTTACTCTCTCTGTCATGCATCTTTCCATTTCCAGGTATTCACAGAGATGCCATGTGAGCATTACCTTGTTGTGGCTCAGCTTGTCCTGGCCTCTGCTCCAGAAGATATACCAAACTCACAACAGGTCAAAACACTTGTAAAGGTGAGTCGTAGCTCATTTCAGCAGTGTATTTGTAAGTCTTAGTGCTTTTACTGATCTAAGTGTGTATGATGTGTTGGTCTTTTTCTTTTCTCCTTTTTTTTCTTGTTCTTCCTTTCTTTTTTTTTCTTTTTTCTTAATTCTTTCTTATTGTTTTTACTTTATTATTTAATCTTACGAACATGTTTATAATATGTTATAATTCAGTCCTGATATTTTATTCGCTGAGTGTTTCATTTCACTAGTCATGTATCTTTCCTAATATTTGTCTTTCCCATTAGGATATATGGGATCTGAGAATCTCCAAGTTACGGTCATCTGTAGCTGAATTCATCCAGAGTGAAGGAACTCATGCTAAGCTAGATCACTTAACTCTTTTGGAAATCAATAGCATCCGACCCTTCCTGCCGCACGCCCTCGATCAGCTGCACCGTCTGTCCAAAGCAACTAACAACAGTGCTCTTAGCCAGACTCAAGATTTCTGATTTAGTGTAGTTGTTTTCATTCGTTTTCTCTCAAAGTCTATTTTGGTTTCTCTGTGTTTCAAGGGTTGGGATTTATTTATTTATTTATTTTTATTTTTTTTTTTTTTTTTTTTTTACTGGGATTAGTTTTTTAACTGGAATGAATTTTGTTCAGCTAGAAAAAGTTTGTTATAGATCATTATTATCAAGTTATTTTTATAATATTTTTGATACCCTTCTAAGAATGCATTGAGTGTTTTTTTTTTTGTAAATGCTTAAGCTGGTAATGACATAATATATTTTTATAATATTTGTATCGAGTATTTCTAAAGGGTTTATGATATATTTGAAATGTGGATTCTTGGTAACCTGTACTGATGTCCAAATATAGATTTCTATGTCTTGTATATTTTCTTTTCTTCCCCCCATTCCCTGCCAGTTATTGTCGTAGGGGCTTAGGAGATGGAGACTATGGACCAGTGCCAGGGATCGCCCCTACCTTTAGCCTCGGTCCTTGACTTAACTAATATTGCAAGGTCTTTTCTTCCTTCTCTTCCCCAACTCCTCCTATTACCCACTCCCAAAGTTCTGACAGCCATGCTGAAAGGATGAAAGTCTGGCTTTGTGTCAGTCATGAAAAGCCTTGGGCACAGTATTCTTGTTTAGTTGTCTAGTCCTTACCCCACAAGGGGACCCTGAGGGGTGACCATTTCTCTCCCCAACATACTCCATGTTTACCATGGCCAGCAATGAAAATTTTGTACCCTAATTAGTGGCAATGAGACTAGCCCCACTGATTTTAATTCCCCCACTTCCCTGACCCCAGGCTCTTCTTTGACCACAACTCTGAACACTACTACTGTCTACAATACTAGTTGACAAAACACCACTCCCTCTTCCGCAAGGCCCTGCCTTTCTACTACCCCACCTCTGAAAATCTTTTTTCTAGCATACCCAAATAGGATTGATTTCTTGTGATCCCCCTACAGCCCCTTACTCTGACAACACTCATCTAGCAGTCCTTCCAAAAGTCTCCTTCCACAGCTGCCCTAATCCTTCAAGCCTAGTCACGGATATATCCGAATAACAAGCTAAAACATTATCAACTCTGACTTCAGTGGCAAACCCATTCCTACCTAGGACAGGGGTGGCCCAGAAAACTTTATGGTGGGGGGCACAGGGGGTAACAACAATAAATTTTGGGGGTGCCGCCACATTACATATACAGGGGGGCCATTACGAGAAGTCAATGACCATTGGAGGGGCACACATAGTGGCCAATCAGATTTCAGGGGGGGGGGCAGGTGCCCCCTGTGCCACCATGGAAGCTCCACCTCTGACCTAGGATCATCCCTCCCTCAACTCTTGTACTGCAATTCTTCCCGACAAACTGCCCTGTCTGCAACAAGGATTTGTCAGACTGGGGAGAAGACTTACTCACCTGTCTCATGGACAAGTATGCAATATCAGTACTGTGCTTCACCGTTCTCCCTAGGTGCTGCTGTTAGTCCTCTACCAATATTCCGTATGCATGATCCCTTTCATGTTTACATTGGTCCAACCATATTAACCTCCCTCCTGTCAATGTCAAAGTTGTTGGTGTCTATCAAATCAACCCCCCCAATCCCCAGCCCTTGTTGCTTGGGGGGGAGGGCTTAGGAGATGGAGACTGGGACCCAACACGGGATCACCCGTCTTGGGCCTCAGTTCTCGTCTCAACTAATTTTGCATGCTTTTCCCTTCCCCTTTTCGTTAACTTTTCTTCTCTAATCCCTTCTACTCTTCACTCCCTAAGGTATGAGAGCCGTGTTGAAAGAATGAAAGGCAAACTTTGTGCCAGTCACGAGCTACCTGGGGGAGTCATGGGCACAGTATTCCCGTTTAGTCATCTAGCCCTTACCCCGCAAGGGGACCCTGAGTGGTGGATTATTTCTCTCTTCAACATACTCTAGCCTTACCATGGCCAGTAATGAAGAATTTGTACCATTCTTAGGGGCAATGATGCTTCTCCCGTTTTCAAATAGCTCCTCTGATTTCAGTTCTCCCAGTTCCCTGACCCCAGACCTTCTTTGAGTACGACTCCCGCCACTGTTGCTACTGCCCCTTTCTCGATGCCCCTTATCACATCAGTCCAGTCCCAATCCTCCATCCAGGTTAATATCCAATCCCCAGGAAGCATTCCTCCTCTCCCAGCATCCACTACTTTCTTCATCAACTCTCCCATTCACATACACACATATATATATGTACATATATGTAAATACGTATCTATCTAAACATATGTATGTATGTATATATAATATATAATATATATATATATATATATTATATATATATATTATATATATATATAATATATATATATATATATTATATACATACATACATATATGTAAATATGTGTGCATGTATCTATATGTTTACACAGACACACTCACACAACGTAACCTCAGTTAATTCTGCATGTTTTGTTTGATATCCAAATTGGGCCTTGGGTAATTTAACCATTCTCATTTGGTTTTTGGTTAAGTTTTGTCATTTTGTTATACTATTGATTAATGATTATTGTTAACAATGGCTGCATAACTCCAATGTTTTATGTTTGAATGGAATTTTGACTTAGTAATTTTGTTTACTCAACAACTTTCTGTCTTATTCAGAAGCTGAGATATGGTCTCCCTTACTCTCTCCGTGGTGCTTTCATCCCGACCCTCGAGTCCCTCCTTCACCCCAACTCTTCCATTCCTAGGCGTTACAGAGAGGCTCTTCATAACCTGTGCAGGGATGTCACCATTTGGCCTTCTGATAAAAGCAACTTGGTGGTGTTCCTCGACCGTGCTTCCTACCTGTAGAAGGCCCGGGACTTGTTGGATGACGCCTCCACCTATGTCTCCCTGACCCCAGAGAACGCATCGCTGCTACCGTCGACGGTCGTCTGAAAGAGCAGCCTATTTTCCGGAGGCGAATTTTTCCGAGCTTCAAGGTCATCATCCCTCGTCTCCCTCATTTCTATGGTCTTCCCAAAACCCATAAGCCGCCGTGCCTCTGCGCCCCATCATCTCCTCTCGGGGATCTGTGACGCAACCTGTTGCGGCCTGGTTGGCGAAGTCTCTCACTCCCCTTCTTGGCACCTTCTCTCCTGCTCACCTTCGCCACTCTCAGAACTTCATCTCCCGTGTCCGTGGTGTCTCGCAGGTGACAAGATGAGCTTGGATGTCGACTCCCTGTTCACCAAGGTCCCGCTTGATGACATCCTCCCATTCCATCAGAGGAAGCTCCCTGTCGAGGATCCTCGCCTCCCTCTGCCCACTGACAGTTGATTCGTCTGTGCGTAACGTCGAATTCTTTTTCCTCTGAGGGTCGCTTCTACTCTCAAACGTTCGGTGTTTTGACACGGGCTCTCCTCTCTCCCCAGTCCTGGCTAACTTGTTCATGGAATACTTCGAGTCAGCGCCTCTCCCTATCATCTCCCTTCGTCCTTCTGTTTGGCTGAGGTATGTTGACAACGTCCTTGCTCTATGGCTTTATGACCTTGCACTGTTCCCTGATTTCCTGTTGCAGATGACCTCTCTCCTTCCATCCGTTTCAAGGTGGAACGGGAAGTTGACAACAAGCTTCCCTTCTTGGACACTTTAGTTCATCGCTCTGCTGACCATTTCTCCTCTATATACAGGAAACCCATTCACAGTGGCATATACATACACTTCTCGTACCATCCACTTCATGTGAAGAGAGGAAATGCCACCTCGCCGTTCCTCCACGCCCTCCGCATCTGTGATCCCCAGTACCTGGGAGGAGAGATCAATTTCCTACGTCGTTCGTTCTCCAAACTGGGCTACCCTCGCCATGTTCACGATGTCGCATTATACAGGGTGCAGCGTACCTTCTACGACTCCTCTCGTAAAGAGACCCCTCACCTGCCCGTCCTCAGCCTGCCCTACACTGAGGAGATCTACTCTCTTTGTCGCCTCTGCTGCCTTTCAACTGCAGACTCACCTTTTGCCAGGTGAGCACTCTCCGTCACAATTTGGTTCACACCTGCCCTCCCTCTACCTCGAAGGTGGGTACCTATGCTGTTCCTTGTGCTTCCTGTGACAAGCGGTATTTTGGTGAGACAGGCACCGGTCTCTTTAAGCGCCTGTCTCAAAATAAATACACTGTATCCAGGGGACACAACAACATCGCCCTCTTTTGCAATCAGTGAGACACACGCCATCAAATGGATTGGTCAGCAGCGCACATTGTCTTTCCTTCCGCTGATGTCTATGCCCACAGACCGGTAGAATCTTTAATCAAACTGCTACCCAATTTAACTTGATCAGCGTTTTTTTCTCCTGCCGAGCCTTCCACTTCCAACAACCTCCGCCTTCTTCCGTATGCCGGCCACCCTTCACGTAGACCGCCTGATCCTTCAACCTGACCTGACATCCCTTCACTTCCGTTCTCTTGTCCTCACCTGCTTCGTGTTCCCCACGTTGCCTCTCATTTCTCTTTCTCTTATACTTTTTCCTTTCCGCTTTCCCCTTCAGACCCGAAGATGAAATCAAAGGAGGATTCCGAAAACGTTGTCTCACTTATTTCACGAAATTTACATACATACATATATACACGTGTGTGTGTGTGTGTGTGTGTGTGTGTGTGTGTGTGTGTGTGTGTGTGTGTGTGTGTGTGTGTGTGTGTGTGTGTGTGTGTGTGTGTGTGTGTGGTGCGTGTGTGCGTGCGTGCGTGCGTGCGTGTGTGTGTGTGTGTGTGTGTGTGTGTGTACATATATACATATAAGGATAAGTCCGATATGCGAAGCTGAGCCTCGCCCGGGCTATGGGGGAGCCCGGTCTGTGCCGACAAATGTCGACTCGATCAACGTGTGTCAGCGAGTGCTGACGCGACAGAGCTTAGTCCTTACCGCACTGTGGTGCCCAGCCACAGCAGTAACCTCCGGGCGACAATTGTATCTTCTCGCGCCTGGGTGGGGCGCGAACCTGCCCTGCCTATAAGCTTGAATGTGAGGTAGCAGTTCTCAGATTCAAACTAGGCCTCACTCTACATCTGGATAGGAAGCACGACGACGAGTTTTTTTTTTCTCTCTCTCTCTCTCTTTTTCAAGACAGTCCTCTCCTCCTTGTACACCATTCCCTTTTCGTTCTCCTTTATCCTCACCTCTCCTACGTGGATACTCACGTGAATCCCTTCTGTATTAACAGTGTTCTCTGAATTCCTCTCTATGATACCACCTCCTTCCCCAGTCCCCTCATACCATCCACCAATCTTCTCCAGCTATTCTCCAACAGCCATCTTTACCCGCATTTACCCATTGATTACTCATTCATTATTTCGAAACAGCTCTTTTACCAGTTTTTTTTTTCTTTAAAGCAATGTTACTAGCAGCTTCCCCAACAACAAATATACCCCATTTTATCCAATCGCCCTATACCCTTAACTCTTTGCTTTATTTATCTCCGATTTACTTCATTTGCATCTTTAACCTTTTCCTTATCATATTCTCCGATAACACTATAACCTTTAACATTTAACACTCTTTATTCGAATTGTTGACTCATATACCCTTTTCACCACAATTTTTTATCATAGTAATATATGACCTTAGATGTCTGGCACATTTCTTTGTATCAACCATCATTAAACATTAACGATTTGGGGGGGAAGTGTTCTGATACTGCATTGTCAACGACGGTGGCGAGCCAGTCGCTTTCACAGTTTGACCAATCTTCATCGTCGACGCGACAATGATTAATGGTTAACTGTTAAAACAAATAAATGTGCTAGTCATCAAAGGTCCTATTAAAGAATCAAGGAGAACGTCAAAAGGGGAAGGATCCTGAGGGCATTATTCTGACAAAGCATCTAGGTGGGAGCGGAAAGGCCAGAGGAAAAAAAGAGGGTTTGGTGCAGATGGAGAAGGGGAGGATGGAATGTACTGGGATGAGAATGGGAGGAAGAGGGATAGGGGATACATGGGGAGGAGGAGGATGGAAGTTGATAATCACTTTAAATGTTCGGCCCATCTCAAGCATTTCATAAGTTTGGTCGATCTGCCCAAGCCACTACTTCCTAGGTCGTCCAACAGGCCTCCTCCATCCAGGCTTGTCTCGCACAGAGACAACCTGGTAGGCAGGATCCTCCTGCGGGAAACGAGCCAGGTGGTCGCATGGTCTGAGTTGGTGACCACGGATCGTGCAAATAACAAGTCCTGTACCAGTCTCGCGGTGCAACCATTGGTTGGACACGTGGTCCCGCTAACTGTACCCCATGATCCGGCGCAAGGACCTATTGCAAAAGGCATCAAGACGAGATCCCAAGGCACTGGATTATTTCTAGGTTTCACTATCGTGTACCAAAACTGGCATTACAAGGGCCTTGAAAACACGTAGCTTGGTACTTCTGCACAGGAACCGGCATCTCCAAATGCTCTTGTCAAGAGAGTTCAAGACTACTGCTTCCAGGCTAATCCGTCTACTGACTTCCTGGTCTGAAAGTCCAAGGTATGTAAAACTCTTTGTGACTTTAACGCCCGAGGTTCTCCTAGCAAGTCCCCAAAATCTTGGACCTTGATCTTCGTCCAAGAGACCCAGGGGCTTTTCTCCATTGCTAAATGCATCCAGAACCACCACCAGGGTTTCCAAGGACTCAGAATAGCAACATCATCAGCGTAGTAATAAAGTCTACATCAGGGTCCGTAACCTTGATATTGGCCAGAGTTGTTCCACATTGACTTTAGACAGTAGCTCTGCCCAGTACCCAGTACATGCAAGTAATGAAAAGGACACAGCCTTGCCTCACTCTTGAACTAATCGGAAAGAAGCTCGACAGATACCCACCACACATTGTAGCACTTTCAGTACCAGCATACAGGCCTGCTACTAGTCCAATAATCCTCGTTGGAATTCCTCTCAATCTCAGGATTTCCCAGACTGATTCCCGATGCACCGTATCAAACGCCTTCTTGAGGTCTATGTAATCTGCGAACAGCTCACGCCCGAACTCACGTTGGCGCTCTACAATGACTCGAAGCGCCAGGATTGAGTCAATTGTGGACTTACCAGGAGTGAATCCAGATTGCCCTAGCCTCTAGTGCCTCAACAAGTAGTCTTTAATACGTCTCAGACGTGCCCGGTATACTAAGCAGTGTGATGCCTCGTTGATTGCTGAAGTCCCATCCATCCCCTTTCCCCTCCCAGAGAGGGATGACCACACCCCTCAATAGGTCAGGGGTAACAGTATCAGACTGCCAGATGGCAGCCAGGACAGCATGCAAGCCTCGAGCCATAGGTTCACCACCAGCCTTTAACAGTTCAGTTGGGAAGTCACAGATACCCACTGCTTTGCCACTCTTCAGCTTGTAGATCGCCCCTCACTGATGGGTGGGTCTAGCAGCGGAATCTCGACACTACCCGCATCCAAGTTAACTGTTGGCGGATCAACCTGGTATAACTGCTCAAAATACTCATCCCAACGCTCCTGCACCCCAACAGGATCTGAGACGATCTGGTCACCTACAGAGCGGACTGCAGTCCCCAGTGAAGAGGGCTTGGAATTTAGCTTTCTCAGGGCTTGGTAGGCATGACGAAGATAATTTACTAAGAAATGGCCTTTGGCCTCCTCTGTAAGACTCCCAATACACTGTTCCAAGGCACTGGATAACGCCCAGGTTTCACTACCATAGCAAAACTAGCATTACCAGGGCCTTGAAAACACGTTAGCTTGGTCCTTCTGCACAGGTACCGGCATCTCCAAATACTTTTGTCGAGAGAACTTATGACCCCTGCTGCCAAGGATAAGTCTGATATGCGAAGCTGAGCCTCGCCCGGGCTATGAGGGGAGCCTGACCTGTGCCAACAAATGTCGACGCGATCAACGTGTGTCAGCTAGTGCTGACGCGACAGAGCTTAGTCCGTGATGCCCAGCCACAGTGGGTGACAATTGCAACTTCTCACGCCTGGGCGAACCGCCGACCCCTCGGATGAGAGGCCAACACGTTACCATTGTACTAGCCCAGAGGCTCCATGCTGGCAGGCCGATCCGTCTACTGACATTCTGGTATGACAGCCCAGAATTATGAACTACACTAACAAGGTATGTAAAACTCTGTGACTACTATGTCCTCGCCGCAAGCATGCACCAACTTAACAGGTTCTCCTAGCAAGTATTCTCAGAGTAGGGGGGGGTCACAAAAAATCGATCCCACTTGGCTAGGCCAAAGAGAGTACTCAAAAGGTTTACAAAGATAGAGGCTGTAGAATGACAAGGGCGAGAGGAAGATGGGGTGGTGTGGAGTGGAGTAGTTCTGGGGAGGGGGGGGGAGGACAATTAGTATGAAGAGTAGTAATAAGGGTTGAGGGGGTAGCCATTGAAGAAGACTATGCAGTAGGAGATGGAGAATAGAATGTTGGGAGAGAGGGAGTGCATTCTGGAGGTTGAGTAATGACCTGGGTTGGTGGTACAGAATGGATAGAGTTGTCAGTAAATGTCAAATAGGGTATTAGTATCACTAGTCAAAGCTGTGGTCAAAGGAGGGGCACGGGTCGGAAAACTATCAAAATTGAATTCAGATGGGCTAGTTAATGAAGCAGTAAGCTTTAATTTACCTGTTAAGGGTAAAAAATCTTCATTACTAGCCAGGGTGAGTATGAATAAAATTGGGAATTGAAACAGTACACTCATCAGGGTCGCCATACAGGGTAAGGGCTAGGCAATTAACCGTGCCCATGGTTCCCGTAGGCTGTTCATGACTGACATAAAGCTTGCCTTTCATCCTTACAGCACGGCTCTCACACCTTAGGAATGGGATAGAAGAAGGGTATAAAGAAGATACGGAAGAGGAAAGGGGGAGAAGAAAAGACCAAGCAAAATTAGTTGAGGCAAAGACTGAGGCCCAAGGTAGGGGTGATCCCCAACCTTGGGCCTCAGTCTCCGTCTTCTAAACACCCCCCCCCCATGACAACAACGAGCAAGGTATTTGAAGGGTGTTCCTGCCAAAGGTCGCTGTACGTCTTCTACCAGTATTGCCAAGATTACATTCCATAGATATGACCTATCCTATAGTGTTCATATTGGCAGAGAGGCCTGCCCTGTCCAACCATATAACCCTAGTCATAATTGTTCAAACTGCTCTGTGCAATTGCTCTAGCTCCAATGCATTTGATAGGGGCTACCCTACCTTCAAGTTTGAGTCTGAGGTGGCAGTTCTCAGATTCAAACTTGGCTTCATTTTACACGAGGCCAGAGAGGCAGCACACTGATGTGGTTTTTCTCTTGCTCCAATGCTGTCTTTTGCTCCTTCCCCCTTCCTCCCAAGATGTTTCTACATCTTCCCCATTATCTCTTCCTCCTACTCCATCCGTTCCTACTTTACCCTCTCTCTCTCTCAGTCAAATTCTTTTGCCATTCTAAATCTAGACAATCCAATCTCTTCACCTTCCCTGGTGCATATCCCTTCTTCTTTCTGCTTTACACGTCGTATCAATCTGAACATTCCACCCCATTTTGTACCACACCCTCTCCTATGCCTACCTCTTCCTCTGCTCCTCAGATGTCTGTCGTCTCTTTTCCCCCTCAAAAGAAAACCTTGGTTCCTCAGACTTTCCCAACTAACTCCCTTTCAGAAACTCATGAGGGCACCAGACTCTAATAATGACCCAAAAAGATATGCGTAGCCCTCATCCACTGCCTAATATCTCTGCTCCCATTCCTTCTATACTCAAAAGTGACTGCCGACATCCATCCTCCTCTTCATGTTCCCTGTACAACTCTTCCTCAGATATTGTGTACCTGTATAATCCATGAATATTTGATTTGAAGAAGTTATAATGGCAAAGAACTGGCAATCGGTATAGATATAGATGTTAGGGACTCTCTCTCTTTCCACAACTGTAGAATAACTTCAAATAATATTTCATGATTTTTGAGAATTCCACATTGATATATGTAATACTCTTCATATGTAAAGTAAACAAAAAAGGAATTCATTCAGTCATCCATACTGTAATGATTGGTTGTGTATTAGAATCATGATCATATCTGTCCAGTATTGAGCAACAAAAAGTAAATATGACATAAGTTCTATATTCAGATAAGTCAGACATGTTTTGTTTTCTCTCTCCACCATGCTAGTCATTCTAGGGATTTTTTTTTTATATTCAAGGATTTTTAAACATTTAATGCTCATCAGCTCATTTTCACACACTGACAGCAGCATTTGTTACATATTTCTTTTGTAATTTTAAAAATACTTGACAATGAGTCCAATTCATTTACAGGATTATGCTTGGAAGCTTAAATAAAATGTTCAAAATATGTCTTTTCTTTTTACAAATAATTTCCAAAGTATATGCAAACTATGTTTGTAGATTTAAAAAAAAAACAGTAAATAATTTATTCTTATATCAAGAAAATGATGAATGGAAAACTAGTGTTAATTTTTCAGACTGCATACCCTGTTGATAGTCAAGAGATCTATAAACTGATATGCTATGATATAAGATAGAAATCTTTCAAACTGTCTAGAAATATATTCTGAATAGAAATTACATAGCTTATGCAACCTGTCATTTTCTGTTTATTTCTAAAGTAAAAATGTGTGCTCTTTAATGGCTTTCAGTTTTACAACAGTTCAGCGAATTTCCAAAATAACGCTCATCAACTATATACGGAACATGTTGCAAAAGTATATCATTTAATAATTCACAGCAGTAGGTAGTAAGGTCAGTTCTGCACTTACATCCTGTTGTAATTTTTCCTCCAACTCATTGGATACAGTAAGACACTATTTTTTATTCTTTGATTTTGTTTTCTTTATCTTTGTCTTTACAATATTTTGTGCTTTCATTTTCTTTATAATCTTCATCTTCAAAGCAGTAAGAGTAATACTGACAATTCCTGTTAGGGAAGCATTCCATCAGCCTTTTTGTACAAGTTACCAGTTCTACTCATATTTTTTTTCACAGGATAAAGTGTATAGCTGTCATGGTTTTTCCTTTTTTTTGACATAGAAATTAAATAAAAGAGGTGAACTTACATTTCAGATAAGCGTTAAGAAAAGGTCATTTGACCAACTATGGACTGGATAGTTTAGAAACTTGTTTTTTGTTCAAACAGAAAAAAAATCAAATTTTCTGTATCTCCCTCTTAGCAACTTTCTGGTTAATTATAAATATTTATGCAACCAACTATTTAGATAAAGGATATTAAAGAAGTTTCCATTTCTGCAGTAATTCTAAATGAATGCACGTTTATTATTGGGACTACAAAAAATATACTAGATTCATTCAAAGGAAGCTGCCTTACATTACATCATTACTATGTTGCTAGTTATGGCACTAAGATTAATTTGTTTCATTATATTTTACATTACCATTTGCTTAAATATACATTAGACGAGTAGCTTTGGTAGTAGTCCAGAATTTTAAACTCAGTTTAAGCAATTATTTTGACAAAAATGAAAACAATCATAAGTTACTATGAGCACAAATAATCAAGGACAATAAAACAACTTCCTCTTTTTAATGAGCGTTTAATGAGAAGTGAGATTTTGCCGAGGCACACCCGAGGTCCTTCTACAGGAGGCTGGTGTATCAGGTGTAGCAGGCACGTCTAGCTAGGTCACAATAGCAGTGGTCAACCAGAATCTGGCATCTCACTTGTATTTTGTGATTTTCTCTTAGCTTCTGCCTCGTGCTGGGCACCACTGGCACTCAATGCCCAAACTACTGGTTACGGCAAGTTCCCAGTAGCCTACTGTCAGTCATGCCAATACTGAATTTTGATACTTAAACACTGTTGATGGAGCAAAGTCCATAACAATGTACTATATAGCTATGTGCCATTACTGACTTCCAATTTGCTGAAAAAAGCCACTACTTTAACAGCACAACAGCAGTTGGCACACTCAACCACCGGCGATTCCAGATCCATATCTTCTTATTGTATTCAAAGATATCCAAAGAAAACTATCACAGGTTTCCAGCAGGAACTTCTTATGGTGTAAATTGTGTTTATAATGCATGATCAGACTGGTTCCTCCCAGCAGGAGCATGATCAGACTGGTTCCTCCAGGCAGGAACTCGATCAGACTGGCTCTTCCCAGCAGGACATGATCAGTCTAGTTCCTCCTAACAGAAGTCCAATCAGACTGATTCCTCAGCAGAAGCACAGACTGGTTTCTCTCAGCAGGAGTACAACCAAACTAATTCCTCCTAGCAGGGGCATGATCAGACTGGTTCCTCCTATCAGAAGCATGATCAGACTGGTTCTTCCCAGCAGGAGCATGATCACAATAATTGTTGTTGTATTTTTTTCTTCATCTTCTTCCCAGCAGGAGCACGATCAGACTTGTTCCTCCCAGCAGGGGCAGGAGCATAGGCTGGTTCCTCCAAGCAAGAGGGAGCACAATGACCAGTTCTAATCTGATGCAGACTGGTTTCCCCCTACCTTAAGGATTTCTTCCTCCTTGTAGGATTGCACCTCCAAAGTGGAATCATGATCAGACTAACCTCTTCCAGCTAGATTTGACCACACACATTCCTCCAAGCAGGAGCACTATCAGACTGATTCCTTCCAGCAGAAGTACACCCAATATTAAGTACCTCCCTGCAAATTACATTATCAGACTGATGCATCTCCTTTTGACGAGTATGATTTTAGTGGTACCTCGCAGTATGAGCATGATCATATAATCACACAAGTTCCAGCGGCAGGAAGGTAATCAGACCGATCTCCCACCAGGAGACGGAGAGTAAGTACATGAGCAGTTCCCTACAATGTGTCAATTAGGTCTACATTATAGTGGCTACTTATTCATTAAATCCTGAGATGTAAGGGAGCTTATTCACTTCTAGGTGAATAATATGCAACACTGGGATATACGTACAAAATTGCCTTGGAAATGCTGAATCATGTTAAAAGTTAATACATTGTGTACATTAATACATACCAAATAATACTCAGTAAGCATATTCACGAATCACTATAATGTCTATTGAAGAACCACAATGTTTGAACCACTTTATAAGATAACCGTTAAACTGCAGGATGACAAAAATAATTGTAAAATGTGCTAAAACATGGCCTTCGCTATTGATCAGCAGTGACTTCTGGGGACGCCCGAACGGCTGTATGGGCAGGACCAGGAACCAAAGTGGACAAACCAGCCTCACAGCTCACAGACTGGCTAGGAGAGGGTTGACACGCCCGTGGCACATGTTGTTGGAGGCTCTGGTCAGGAGTGCCAACTTCAGTGGTGCCACTCGGACTACTGCCATCAGTGGTGCCACACACAGGGCAAGGTTCACTCATGTCAGCGGTGTGGTGCTTACATAGACTGATGGCAGTGGCTCCGCACAACTCTTCCGACCCTATCCTGTCTGGCGCACAGAAGGCTGATCCCTGGCTTGGCCGCAGAGTGAAGGCTGCTGGTGGCCTGACAGAGGGCCATGTTCCTCCCTTACTGGCTCCCAACCTGTCAATCAAGTAGTCCGTTCACAAAAAAAATAAACCTCACATTTATTATGTTATATTTTTTTTCCTTAAGGGCTGTCTACACTGATTGAAAATCTGTCTAATTACTTTTTTCTTAAATCTACATATATACACACACAAACACATCCACACCAGCTAGAAATGTACACACAAAAGAAAAAGAAAAAGAAAAGAAAAGAAAAATAAAATCACTTAAATGCAATGCATAAGAAAACAATTATTTTATTCTAAATATCCTAATAATCATGGCTGAAAAAGACAAACTTGATTCAAAGACAGTATTAAAATATTTATACTCCACAA
Source organism: Penaeus vannamei (assembly GCF_003789085.1). Classification (NCBI taxonomy): domain Eukaryota; kingdom Metazoa; phylum Arthropoda; class Malacostraca; order Decapoda; family Penaeidae; genus Penaeus; species Penaeus vannamei. The sequence continues at coordinate 410,176 of NW_020869313.1, read as the reverse complement.
TCATACTGAAATTCTATTCTTTAACTAGTTCTTATTCCTGTAGTTTAATATTTATATATATATATATATATATATATATATATATATATATATATAATATAATATATATATTGCATATAAAACCTGATATACCCTCATGGTCATCATAATAGATAATCTTATAACCATTATTTTATTGATATGATCAATTGAAAATATTGTCATGATTTAAACTGAAATCAAGATTTTATCAGGAGAAAGTTGAATTTGCAAAATATATTACCTAACAGTCAACAGAAAGATGCAAACTACTTCTAATATACAGAGGAAAGTGAGTGTCCTAGAGACCAACCTGACCTCTCTCAAGTACAGGGACAAGCATTCAACCCATTTTCTGATATATATCTCAAGTATACCAGAAGAAATTATATGGAAGGTTATTAGGATAATTAAGGAATAGAGGCAACGTAGAAACAATTAAGAAGTAGCTGTACTTTGCAACACGAAAGGTGAAGTGTTGAAAAGACTTAAGGCAAGGCTTTTAATTTTATACTCATCCCACAGGAGTGTGGTTAGAGGGCTCTGGGCAAGGGAAAATAAAATTAATCTTTTACTTCATATCACAAATCTACTTTCTTATTGTTTACTTTCTTAGCACAACAAACACTCTGTCAAATCAGTGTGAAAAATCAATGCCATGTCTCAGGTTTGACAGATGTATTTACTTTTACGTTTAGTAACAATTCAGTTCAAAGAAAACAATTGAATACTTAAAACTTTACATTTAGCTTTATCTTGTTCCAGCAAGTAGTCTAAATAAAAGTTTGTGGGCAAAGATTATAAACAGTCATACCTGTCTTCATGGAGCTTAAGGGCTACTTTTTCGCAGCCATCAGGTGGCTCCCGGGCAAGGAACTTATTAATATGTGGGGAAGTCGCCAAGGGTGGCACATTTGTCGGGCTTGGAGTCGAGGGTGGCATGGCAGCAGCCTGGGCGGCCTGTGGGGAGGTTGGTGGGGAGAGGGAAGGTGATGTGTGATTTGAACTGGCCGTAGACAGAGCTGATCCCCGTGCTGGTGTCTGAGTGTCGATACTCCTTGTAAACCGTAGGTAATCAGCAATGGGAGCTCTGCGGCCATCGCGCCCAATATCACCCCACTGGAAGAGGAGTCAAACATCATTTGGTATAAGGAAAAAACAGTAATAATATAACACTGTCAAATATTGTATCTCATAAAATAAATAGCTTAACAAAAACAGATGAATCATACAATAATGTCTTAAAATGCAATAAAATCTCATTCTAAACTTATCTTATGCACAAAAAGAGACAGAAGATGTTTATAGTTATCTTAGCTACAAAATATGAACGTACTAAATCATCTATGTCATCAGCAGGTATGTGGGACGGGCGTAGGACCAGCCGTTCAATCTCCTGGTTAAGTCCCTCGACAGAGCTGCGTAGCCTGGGAGGAAGTAGTGGCTTTGGCAGCTGTGGTATAGAGATGGCGCGTGACCCACCTGTAAAATAAGAATGTCCAGTTGGTAAACATGTAAAAGCTCTCTCTGAAAACAAGTGATCTTTTAAATTTATGGGATGAATAAAGCCACCTGAATCAAAAAGGTAGACATCAGAGAAGTGGTAATCTATCATAAGTAATATTGTTAGAGTGGATAAATAAAATTGACATAAGCTAAAATGCAAGACAAATTAAGACAAATTTCACACTGGCACAGTAAAAGGGCCTCCTATGATTTTCATAAAACATGATGGTTCTGAGAGATAATCCATACCATTTGCATGTTGGAGGGCATGGTGTCTCGGGTGAATGGGAGTGGGTGCAAGGACGGAGTGATCAGCATGTACAGGACTGTAGCGGAGCCCACCACCACTTGTCCCTTCCTTGTTAGTTCGTTGCAGCCTGGCAAAGATGAAAAAACTATATAAATATTCTATATCCAGATGTATATGAACACTGTTTCCTATACAGATACTCATTTCTGCACTAAATTTTCTGCCCAAAAGGGAAATGCATACACTGACATACCCAAATATGTACCACATCTCCTTACCTGCCAATACCTATCCACATATTCTTATTCTCTTTCTCTTTTTCAATCTCCCCATTCCTCTGTTTATGTCTCTCTCCTTATATTGTAAAAACTAATGTAATGAATAAACAATGTAAAAAGGAATTAAAATCATTATTACTACTCTCCCAATTATCCCCCCTAGGTCTTTTGAGAGGGAGAGGGGGGAAAGAGTGAGAGGGAGAAGGGAAAAGAAAGAGAGAGATGTGGGGGGAAAGAAAAAAAGAGAGAGAGATGGGGGAAAGAAAAAAAGAGAGAGAGATGGGGGGAAAGAAAGAGAGAGAGAGAGAGAGAGAAGAAGAGAGAGAGAGAGAGAGAGAGAGAGAAGAGAGAGAGAGAGAGAGAGAGAGAGAGAGAGAGAGAGAGAGAGAGAGAGAGAGAGAGAGAGAGAGGAAAAGAGAGAGAGAGAGGAAAAGAGAGAGAGAGAGGAAAAGAGAGAGAGAGAGGGGGAAGAGGGAGAGAGGGGGAAGAGGGAGAGAGGGGGAAGAGGGGAGAAGAGGGGGAAGAGGGAGAGGGGGAAGAGGGAGAGAGGGGGAGAGGGAGAAGAGGGGGGGAAGAGGGAAGAGAGAGAGGGAGAGGGTGGGGGGAAGAAGAGAGAGGGAGGGGTGAGGGAAGAGAGAGAGAGGGAGAGGGTGAAGAGAGAGAGAGGGAGAGGGTGAGGGGAAGAGAGAGAGAGGGAGAGGTGAAGAGAGAGAGGGAGAGGGTGAAGAGAGAGAGAGGGAGAAGGTGAAGAGAGAGGGAGAGGAGAGGGAGGGAGGGAGGGAGGGAGGGAGAGGGAGGGGAGGGAGGGAGGGAGGAGGGGAGGAGGGAGGGAGGGAAGGGAGGGAGGGAGGAGGGGAGGGAGAGAGTGAGAGAAGAGAGAGGGAGAGAGAGAGAGAGAGAAGAGAGAGAGAGAGAGAGAGAGAGAGAGAGAGAGAAAGAGAGGAAAGAGAGAGAAGAGAGAGAGAAGA
>NW_020869313.1:400000-403129 GCF_003789085.1 Penaeus vannamei | reverse complement strand
GAAGAGAGAGAAGAGAGAGAGGAGAGAGAGAAGAGAGAGAGAGAGAGGAGAGAGAGAGAGAGAAGAGAGAGGAGAGAGAGGAGAAGAGAGAGAGAAGAGAGAGAGAGAGAGAGAGAGAGAGAGAGGTGAGAGAGGAGAGAGAGAGAGAGAGAGAGAGAGAGAGGAGAGAGAGAGAGAGAGAGAGAGAGAGGAGAGAGAGAGAGAGAGAGAGAGAGAGAGAGAGAGAGAGAGAGAGAGAGAGAGAGAGAGAGAGAGAGGGAAGAGAGACGGAGAGAGAGAGAGAGGAGAGAGAGAGAGAGAGAGAGAGAGAGAAGAGATGGAGAGAGAAGAGAGAGAGAAGCGAGAGAGAGAGAGAGAGAGAGAGAGAGAGAAGCAGAGAAAGACTGAAGAGCTCGAGAAGAGAGAGGAAAGAGAAGAGAGAGAGGAGAGAGAGGGAGATACGAGGAGAGAGAGAGAGAAAGAGAGAAAGAGAAAGAAAGAAAGAAAGAAAGAAAGAAAGAAAGAAAGAAAGAAGAAAGAAAGAAAGAAAAGAAAGAAAGAAAAGAAGAGAGAAAGAAATAAAGAGAGAGAGATCATGAACCCTAACCCACATTCCCCAACACCCAACAACATCCGCCAACCCTAACCCCAACCCACCCCTTCAACCCGCCATCCACCCTGCAGCCAAAACCCACTCCTCCTCGACGACCCCGCCCACCCCCCGCTTCTCCTTCATCTCCCCCTTGAACCTATACTCAGCACCACTCGGCTTCAAACTCACGCCCATACACACACGCTATTTCTAATCTTCCTTTTTATTTTATTTTTCTTTCACCTCCTCCTCCTCCTATTCCTCCTCTTCCTTTTTATTTTATTTTTCTTTCACCTCCTCCTCCTCCTCCTATTCCTCCTCTTCCTTTTATTTTTATTTTCTTTCACCGCCTCCTCCTCTTCCTCCCCCCCCCTGCGACCTCCCCCTCCCGCATCCTTCCGTCCCAGAGGCGCGAGGGAGCCAAAGGAGCGAGGCCCCGCGCGTCCCACGACCACGCGAGCTGCAGTACTTCCTCCGGCGCGGGCGCGGGTGCGGCCGCGGGTGCGTGCGAAAACGTTTAACGACGCATTCATCCCCGCCCGCGATGATGACCGCCTTTATCTTACCCTGCCCTGGTCACACTCGATGCCCTCACACACGCCCTCCTGCCCACCTACCTTTCCCGGCCGAGCCTCCAACGCCGCCCACACCAAGGTCTCCTTACCACGCGACGCCCGCGCACAAGAGCACGGGAGCGCAGCCGCGGAGCACAACGGGATGTACTACACTGGCGGCGGGACGCGAACGCCGTATCGACGCTATTATCCGCCATAAAAGGCAATTTAAAATCATAATGACATCCATGGCACCAGAGCAGCATCCAACCCACACAATTCGCGGCGTCGCTCAGGCACCCTCGATGTCGCTGCCACCCGTTCGCGCGTTGGCTGGAAGCCTTTGACGTAACAGCCTGCATTTTATTCTTATATCATTTTTTGTTTTACTTACAATGCTGACTATGTCACGCCGACACCCAACGACGCTGATTCACGAGGGTGCCAAGAAAATTTGTTTGAAATTCTAGATGTTTCTCCGTTGTCCCGTGCCGTCACTCACATCATCGAGCTATTTGACACTGGCAAGAGTATCCGACATTCTTCTCTCCCTTCCGGCCAAGACGTCAGCCGCTATGCCAGGGGGCGGCGCAGATGCCTTGACGGCGCCCGCACACAAAGGCAAATCACGTGACGGGCGTCTCGAAGTGACTACAGCGGTGCTCAACCATCGCTTTGACTCCCTCGGAGGAGCCAAAAAATGCTCCAACTTCGCCGGCGAACGAGGAAGGCATAATTGTGTTCTAAAAGGGATACAAAAATATTTGCCGCAAGTCTCGACTCTTCTAGAGTGGCGTCGCAAGCACAAGGTTCGCTAATAAAGGTTTTTATGCGGTCTGTCGAGGGCTTGTTTTGCTCTCACCGGCGACGCTGAAGTCGGGGTTACGAACGCTGGCATCTCCGCCGCTGCCAAACAACAGGCACTCCTTAAATGGCACATTAACAAGTGCCGTCTTCTCCACACGGCACATCAGGTCCCCGTCCAGGTTCTAATACTTGTATTTCTGAATAATTACCGGGTCGAGAGCAGATCATCGACCATACCACAAATACTTAAACATTCACGCATGCGCACAAATAAAAAAATACAACAGCCCAATATCACATTCACATACACACAAATCAAACAAATAGAACACACACACACACAAACACACACACACACACACACACACACACACACACACACACACACACACACACACACACACACACACCACACACACACACACACACAAACCACCAACCACCGGTCATTAAAACAGCGCATTTAGCATTACAGTACCGACCACTCGCAGCGGCTTCCGGTGACAGCATACGAACAATGTGATAAAATGCATCACACAACATTGTAAGCAGCTCCACCACGCAAAGGGAGGGGAGGGAGGGGAGAGGGGAGAGGGGGAAGGGGAGGCATAGAAGCGAGGGGAATGGGAGAGAGGAGAGGGGAGGGGAGACGAGAAATGGGAGAGAGAAAAGGAGGGAAGGGAAAATGGGAGATTAAGGAGATAGTGGTGGAGGGGAGAATGGGTGGAAAGGAAGGGGAGATGAAAGGAGGAAAGGGGAAAGAGAAAGCAGGGAGAGGGAGAGGAGGGAGGGGGAGGGAGAGGGAGAGGAGAGGGAGACGGGAAGGGAGGGAGGGAGGAAGGAGGGAGGAGGGAGAGGGAGGAGAAGAGAAGAGAGAGAGAGAAGAGAGAAGAAGAGAGAGAAGAGAGAGAGAGAGAGAGAGAGAGAGAGAGAGAGAGAGAGAGAGAGAGAGAGAAGAGAGACAGGAGAGAGAGAGTGATGGAGTGAGGAAGAGCGAGTGAGACAAACTTGTGCCTTCCTACTATAATAATAATAAGCCGGATTCTCTCACGGCCGTCTGACGCCCCCCTGACGCCCCCTGACACAAAGATACACTTTTCCATCTCCTGTTTTCTATTTTGACATACATTTTTTAGAGCTGCAATAATAACAACAACAACAATCAAAATAATAATAATAATAACAATAAAAACAGGA
>NW_020869313.1:387500-395000 GCF_003789085.1 Penaeus vannamei | reverse complement strand
CAAAAGAGAAAAGAGAAAGAGAAGCAACCGATCTGTGAAGACTGGAAAGAGAAACGAGGAAAGAGTTAACGAGAAGAGAAGAGAAAAAGGAAGGAAAGAGAGAGATGAGAAGGAGGAGGAAGAGAGGATGAAGAGAGAACGAGAGAGAGAGACGAAGAGAGGGAGAGATAGCGGAAAGAGGCAGAGAGAGAGAGAGAGAGAGAGAATTGAGGAGAGGGTCACGTCTATTGCTGTTGCGATGTAAACGATCGAGATGAGAGAAAAGAGGAGCATTGCATGTATCCCTTATCCCAAAATGGGCACATGTGATACGCAGCACCATCGAAACTCACTACAAGCGCTCGGTCTTCATAAGCTGCGCGAAATTAAACGTTGTACAGCGAGAAGAAAAACGCCCACTAAGATAAGCCCAAGGAAGAAGAGAGAAGAGATCAGAAAGAAGGAGAGCAGAGAGAGGAGAGAGAGAGAGAGTGGCGAGAGAGAAAAGAGAAATCAGAGAAATCAAATGCGAAGAGATGCGGAGAGACGAGAGTAGACGAGAGGAGAGAGAGAGAAGAGGGGAGGACAGGGAGGGGAGGGAGGAGGAGCGGAAGAGAGAGAAGAAGGGATGAGAGAACGAGATGAGAAGGGAGGAGAAGAGATCGATACTAGAAGAGAGAACGAGAGATTGGACGAGAGGATGAGAGAGAGAGGAGAGATGAGGCACCGAGCAGAGAGAAGAAGAGAAAGGAGAGGGAGAAAAAATCTGGGTGAGGAAGACGAGGACGAAGATAATAGAATGAGAAACAGAAATAATATAAGAAAAAAGACCAGGAATAAAATAAAATAAATAAATAAACAGTTTTACGAAACAAAAAATTCATAAAGAAATTACTCAAAAGAAAAATAATAATAATAAAAAAAAAAATAATAATAACAATAATAATCACCATATAAACAGACCTCACAAGAGGCAAAAATAAATAAAATAAATTAATTAATCAATAAAAATAAATTTAATTAATCAATAGAATAAATTAGATAAATAAATCAAAACCTTCAACAAGTGGACACGTGCTGACCCCACCCCCACCCACGCCCCCGCCCCGCCCTCAGCAGCAACAAACAGCAACAGCAGGATAAACCAAACCCGGAACAGCAGAACAAAAAATTCGAAGACAAAAATTACACAAAGTCGGCACCCGGATATAAATCGAACTTCCGCGGCATAACTCGTCTCTCGTTGCCCGGGGAACTCGACCCCTCCGCCCCCTTCTCCACCGGGGGAGTAGGGGAAAGGGGGATAGGGGGAGAGAGGAGGAGAAGGGGATAGAATGGGATGGAAGAGAGAGGGGAATGGGGAAGGGTTGAGAGGAATGGGGATGTAGGTGATAGGGAATGGGAAGGTGAGAGGGAGAATGTGCGAGGAAGGTAGATGAATGGAAAGTGGATGAGGGGAAAGGATGAATTGGAATTGGGGGAAGAGGGATTGGGAGAGGAAATGGGGAAGGGGAAAAGGGAATGAGGGAAAGGAGAGAGAATGGTGGAGCAGAGGAAGTGGAAAAGGGGAAAGGGGGAGGGAGAGGAAAGGGTGAGAGGGGGAAGAGGAAAGTGAAAGGGGGAAGTATAAAAGGGGAGAGGGAAAACGGGGAAGGGAAAAGGGAAGGAGAGGTGGATGGGGAGTGGAGAAGGGAAGAAGGGGCAAAATGAGGGGTGTGGGAGAGAAGGAGAAGGGGAAAGGAGAGGGGAGAGGTGTGGGAAGGAGGGAGGGGGAAGGGGTAAGAGGAAAGGAGAGACCAGAGGAGGGGAGAGCGAATGATTGAAAAAAAAAATAAGAGGGAAAATAGGAGGGTTAATAAAAGGGAAGACAAGAGAGTGAGAATGCGCGCGTGGAGAGGAGAGCAGACAGAGAACACGGGAAGAATGGAGTTTGCCGCTCTCTCTCTCTCTCTCTCTCTCTCCTCTCTATCCTTCACCTCATAACCTCCAATCTCCCATTCTTTTTCTCTCCTTCGTCTTTTCCCCGCCTCTCACGCTTCAATCATCCTTTTACCTCTTTCTACTCTCCCATCCTCCCTCTTCTCCCTTCCTCTCCTGTCCCGCCTCGCACCCAAGCATTTCCCATTCACGCAGCGCCATCCCAAACAAAGACGAGTGAAGACACAAGCACACACACTGGTGCGCTTGCGTGCTTTGCAATCCCCCATACAAGCTTCCCGTCCTTCCCTCTTCCTCCTTCCTTCCCTGACTTCCTTTTTCTCTTCCTCCCTCCCTCCCTCTCTCCATTATCTCTCCTCCTCCCCTCCTTTCCTATCTCTCACAACTTTAGCCTTTCCTCCCTCTCCTCCACCCTCATTCCAGCTCTCTCTTTCCTCATCTTAACCTTACTCTCTTCCTTTTCCTCCTCTTCCACCCCTTCTCCCCCCCTTCTCTCTCATCCACACTCCCCTCCTTCCATCACCTCTCATCCTCCTTCCCTCTCACCCACAACCCCTCCTTCCTCCCCCTTTCACCCACACTCCCTACCTTTCTACCCCCTTTCACCCACACTACCCACCTTCCACCCCCTCCCACCCACACTCCCCTCCTTCCACCCCCTCTCACCCTCCTTCCCTCCCCCATACTCCCTTTGCCTATAACAGCCTCCATAACGCCCAGACCTACCGCAATACCGAGTCGTGAAATTTAGACTTTTTCGAAGCAGTGCCATACTGTCACTGGGAAAGGGGGGGGGGGGCAGGGAGGACAAGGAGAGAGAAGAGAGGAAGGGAGAGGGAGAGAGGGAAGGGGAGAAAGGACAGGGACAAAGGGGAGAGGGAGAGGGGCAGGTGGAGGGGAGGGACAAGAGACAGGGGGGGGGGGTTAGGGACAAGGGGCAGAGGATGGGGTTGTAGGGTCTAGGTGAAAGGGGTGGGGCGTGAAAGGGAAGGCGAACAGGGGAAAGCAGAGGGTATGTGAGAGAGCAGGACACAGAAACGGGTGGGAGTAGCAGGCAAGGGGGTAGGGGCAAGGAAGAAAGGGAAAAAGGGCCAGGGAACAGCTGACAGTGAGCAGGACAAGGGGCAGAGGGTAGGATGGGGAAATAAGTGAAGGGAAAGAAGGAGAAGGGAGGGGTGGGGAAAAAAAGAGTATGGGAGGGAGGGGAGGGGAGGGAGGGAGGGGGAGGGGAAGGGAAAGGAAGGAAAGGAACGGGAGGGAAAGAAAGGAAAAGGACGAGAAGAGAAGGGAAAGGAAGGAGGGGAGAGGGGAAAGCGCACAAGAGGTAGGGGTGGGCAGCAAGGGACAGGGACAGGAGGAGGCGGGTAGGGGAGATGGGAGGAAGAAAGGGGTCCTCTGTTCCAGTTGGTGATGCTGCCATAGCCGAGAGCCGAATTTCCATATCAAACACGCACAGACACACAGACGAAGGGACGCACACACGCACGCATGCAAGCACGCACGCGCAAGGCCTCCCCGCCACGCTAAACCACTGGCTCCCTCTACCCCACCCCCCCCTCTACTCCTCCTCTCCCACTCCCACCTCCCCTTCAATTGCTCCCCATCACAAGGTTTGTTTGTCGCTTCGCACCGTCCTGCTGCAACAATGCTACCCCTCTTCCTCCCCCCTGCCCCCTCCCCCTTCCTCCCTCCTAGCCCCCTCCCCCTTCCTCTCTCCTAGCTCCCTCCCCTTCCTCCCTCCTATCCCCTCCCTATCCTCCCTCCTCCCCCTTCCCCTCCCTAGCAGCCTCTCCTCCCCCTCCCCTACACTCCCCAGGCCTTAAGCCTCCCTGTCCCTCCCTCCCCCTTCCCTCCCCAACCCCCTCCAACTCCACCTTCCTCTCGCGTCTCTCATCCACACAAGGACGACAGCTCACGGTCAACAGGACAATATGCTTCACATCCTGTAAATTGTTATGTCCCATCCTCGCCGGCAGAACTATATACACCACGGACACACCACCGCATGGCCCGGACAAAACAAACACTTTATCACACCACAAAGGGACACAAAAAGATGCCGCATAACGCCTGAAACAAAACAAATTTCTATCATACAACAAGAGGGGGGGGGGCAGAGATACCACATGGTGATGAGAGAGAGAGAGAGAGAGAGAGAGAGAGAGAGAGAGAGAGAGAGAGAGAGAGAGAGAGAGAGAGAGAGAGAGAGAGAGAGAGAGAGAGAGAGAGAGAGAGAGAGAGAGGGGGGGGGGGGGGGCAAAACGTTATGACAAAAAAAAAAAAAAAAAGGAAAAAAGAAAAAAAATATATATATATAACATCAACGACAAAACAGATACCACATATCGTAAAACATACCACGATGACAGAGAAAAAGAAACCACTTAATACCAAAAAATAATCATAAAAAAAATCAATCAATCAATCAAAAATGCAGACCCCCCCCCCCCGCAGCCGCACCTCCAAAAGGGAGTACCAAAGGGGTGAGGAGGGAACGGCCCTGTGCTACCACGCCCCCGACGCCCGCACAAGCACCGCGCATGCAAAGTCGCCCCAAAGCATCCGCCACTCGCGTTCGCACTCCACGGCCGGCAAAGCCAAGAATCAAGAATCGAAAGCACGTTAAAAAAATGATCACGAGTAAATATACAAAAAATGGGAAAGAAAAAACGGAAAATTCGATAGAATGGGACACAGGACGCGTTGGGGGAAAAAAAAAGGTAAATAAGCAACTGACTAAATGCCTCAAAATTTGGCTTGGGTTTTCATCCCCTCCTCCTGCTCCCCTCTTCCTTCCGCTCCTCCCCGTTTCTCTCCCCTCTTCCCCCCTCTCATCCTACCCCTCTCCCCCGTCCATCCCCCCTCCCCTACCCCCACCCCCATCAAGCCTCACTCCCCCTCCCCTCCTCAACCTTCCTTCTCTCTCTCTCCACTCCCCTCATTCACTTCCACTCCTCCTTCCCCTCCCCCCTCCTCCCTATTCTCCACTCTTCCCCTACTCCCTCATCTACCCCCTTTCCCCTCTCCCCTCATCAAGCCTTCCCCCTTTATCCACTCTTCCCCTACCCCTACCCCTACTCTCCTCTCATCTCCCCTCTGCAAGCCCCTCCCCCCTTTCCTCCACTCTCCTCCTACCCCCTATCCCCCTTCAAGCCCGTCCCCCCTTTCTCCACTCTCCCCCTACCCCTTCCTTTAATCCCCTATCCCTTCCCCCACTCCCAACTCCCCTTCAAAGCCCATACTCCCTACCCCCCCCTGCCTCTCCCCTTTCTCCCTCTCCTCCTACCCTATATCCCCTCTCCCCCTTCAAGCCCTACCCCCTCCCCCCTCTCTCCCCTCAAGCCCCCCTCCTCCCCCTCCCCGGCCTCTCTCCCTTCAAGCCCCTACCCCCTACCCCCTCCCCCGCCTCTCCCCTTCAAGCCCCTACCCCCTACCTCCCCCCCTCCCCCGCCTCTCCCCCTTCAAGCCCCCTCCTAGAATTCATGTAACACTCCACCACACGTCCAATAATCCGGACGAGCCTCATACGTCCCCCTCAGCATGTTCAATATTCAACTTTTCTCACCCGTTCCCGTCACTTGAAAAGCCTGTTTAAAAAAGAGAGAAAAAAAAATCTTGATTTTTTTTCTCTTTCCCTTTTTCCTTTTTATTCTTCTAACAGATTTTCTTGGGATTCCTTTCTCTCCTTCGCACATTTACTCTCTCACACAGACTAAAGACATGCACATGGATATAAATAAAACAAGTGCGACAGAGAGAGAGAGAGAGAGAGAGAGAGAGAGAGAGAGAGAGAGAGAGAGAGAGAGAGAGAGAGAGAGAGAGAGAGGAGAGAGAGAGAGAGAGAGAGAGAGAGAGAGAAAGTGTGTGTGTGTGTGTGTGTGTGTGTGTGTGTGTGTGTGTGTGTGTGTGTGTGTGTGTGTGTGTGTGTGTGTGTGTGTGTGTGTGTGTGTGTGTGTGTGTGTGTGTGTGTGTGTGTGTGCGCGCGTGCGTTTACGTGCGTGCGTGTGTACATATATGTATGTATGTATGTATATATGTATGTACGTATGTATGTACGTATGTATATACATAATATATATAAATATATATATATATATATATATATATATATATATATATATATATATATTATATATTATATATATATATATATATATATTATATATATTATATATTTATATATATATTATATATATAATATAATATATAATATATATAATATTATAATATTATATATAATATTAATATATATATATATCATATATATCATACATATATCATATATATTACATATATATATATATATATATATATATATATTACATTATTATATATATATATATATATATATATATATATATATATATATATATATATATATATATATATATGTTTGTATGCACGTGCGTACGTATGTATGAATGTCTATGTGTATACATATACATATACATACATACAGACATGTGTGCATCAGCAATTCTCCTAACATCTCTACATCTTTTCTTCTAATTTTTCAAACGTTAAAAAACCCTTCATCGTGCATCACAATTACCAAAACGACACACGCATAAATAAACAAATAAATACATACGCAAAACAAACAAAAATCAGTAAAGCTAAAATGCAAACCAACGAGACATAAAATAAATAAATCACAAATAACAGCGGGCCCGTAAAAAAAGGGGGGGGGGGAGGGGGCGGGAGAGTAAATAAAACATACACAAAATCGACGAGCCAAGCGTCACCCCACGCGGCCAGCCTTTGCACCCCTCACCCCCTACCCCCAGCCCTTGCACTCCTCACCCCCTAACCCCTCCCCTAACCCCAGCCTCAATACCCTCAAACCCCATAACCCCTTCACCCCTAACCCCCCTACCCCAAGCCTCATACCCCTCACCCCCTCACCTCCCACCCCACCCCACGCAACTTTAATATTCCCACAATCATACATTCAAGTCCAGTTCGCCCCCATCCTCCGTGCAACTTGCATAGTCCAATAAAGCACATACAAATACGTAGGCAAATATGCACGTACTCACGCAAACACGTGCATGCAAGCGCACACAGATAATGTGTGCATTAATAAAACACGAAATAAATTGTGTATCAACCTTTGCACATGGCACACCGAACAATCCGAAAAGAGCCATTATTTTTGTAGGACAGGTTATCAAAAATCAAGCATGAAGGTTCAATAACACTTAAATAAAAATAATCGGCCTCTTTATGAAAAGATCTGAAACTGAATCATAATTAGCAAAACACAAGCCATAAAAAGTAGAAATTCTTTTGCGGGGATTTATGACGCTTTTACAGTAATGTTTTATTCTTTCGTCCCTTTACAAAAAAAAGTGTACTTCCAAAGAGGATATCATCTAAATATTAATGCTAAATATGTCATTTCTCGCTCCTTTTCGTCCCATATTCCCGTGTTAACTTCTTACATTCGCTATCCATACTATACGTACATGTGCATTTGAGAAAAATGAAAATAGACGAATAAATAAATCCAACAAACCACTTCTATGTACAGCAAGTTCCTCCGCCATTCGTACCATACGCATACATGCTATTTGTGAAGAA
>NW_020869313.1:372500-380000 GCF_003789085.1 Penaeus vannamei | reverse complement strand
CACGCCACGGACCTAAACACCACCACAAACCCCCCCCCCCCCATTTAATAAAGACCTTACACCTCACACAAACACCGAGCCGCATGCGAGAGCAACCCGGGTGACGCAAGCGGTGTAGCGAGAGAGATGGCACGAACACTGCGATCGCATGTTTATCCTGAAGCGGCGCAGAAGGTGAGGCAATGAGAAGGGACCATCCGGTGATAAAGATGGAACGCTGTAATGATAATTGGTATGTATCGTGTCCCGGCGACGCTGAAAGTGAGTGGAGTTCAACCAACAGGGGTTTGGAGGTTTGGATAGAAAGGAGGTGTAGGTGGAGGTGGAAGTACAAATAAATAACTAGTTAAGAAAAAGGAACATAAAAACTAAAGAAAAACAAGAAGAAAGAAGGAGAAGAGGAAGAGATGAAAAAAATGAAAAATAAAAATCAAAACAAAAGAAAGACGGAATGGAAAAAACAGAAACGAAAAATGCAGTGGCTCCAGCAGCAGCACCTGAACCAGCCGCAGGAGGAGGCCGCCCCGCCGCCGCGCGTCAGAGGACCCGGGTCGTCGAGACTGAAGACGCTCTCAAAGGATCCGACTTCGGGGAGGCTGTTATTACGAGTCGTCTAAACGCCGCTTAATTAGCAGGGTTAAAGTGGATGTGTTACTGTTATTGTTGTGGCTGTCGTAGTAGTTTTTGCTGTTGTAGTAGCTGTTGTTCTTGTCGTAGGTGTATTAGTAGTATTAGCAGTGTTAGTAGTATTAGTAGCAGTATTAGTAATAGTATAGTAATAGTAGTAGTAGTAATAGTAGTGATAGTAGTATAGTAGTAGGAGTAATAGTAAGTATAGGAGTAATAGTAGTAGTAGGAGTAATAGTAGCAGTAGGTAATAGTAGTAGTAGTAGTAGTAGTAGTAGTAGTAGTATAGTACTAGTAGTAGTAATAATAGTAGTAGTAGTAATAATAGTAGTAGTAGTAGTAATTGCAATAGTAGAAGTAGTAGTAATTGCAGTAGTAGTAGTAGTAGTAGTAGTAGTAGTAGTAGTAGTAGTAGTAGTAGTAGTAGTAGTAGTAGTAGTAGTAGTAGTAGTAGTAGTAGTAGTAGCCTTTATATTACCAAACGGACGTACAACCCAATGACAAACGTTACCATTTCCAGCCTCACGAAGTCGAGGTGGAATGCTGCCTCCTTAGGATCCAAGGGTAGGTGGTTGCAGAAAAGCAAATAAAAGAACAAGAAGCATATGATGAAGAAGACGTAGAAGCAGAAGTAAAAAAGTAGAAGAGGAAAAAGAAATGGTAGTCGTGAGAGCAGTAGAGGAAGACATAAAAGTATAAGTAACAACAGAAGAAAAAAAAGGAATGTCTAAAAAAATAGAAGTAAAAAAGTGTAAATAGATTAACTAAAGGGCAAAAAAAACAGAGGAAGAAGCAGAAAAAGATCAAGAGTAGAAGTACATAAGGCCAAAAAAGGAGATGAAGGAGGAGTAGAGTAGAAATAGACGCCAGGGAAGAGTAGACCTAGATGTAGAAGTAGGAGAAGAAGACAGGGATGAAGTAGGAGAATAAAATACTGGAAGAAAAAAAAGTAAAAGAGACGAAGAAGAAGTACAGGAAGAAGAAGAAGACGACGAAGAAACGGTAGTAAGTTGTAGCAGTAGACAGCGGGAAGAAGTAGACGAAGCGGCGGCCAGAGTAGATGCCGTGACAGGAGGTGGCCGCTCTTTGTGTCACTCGGCGACGAGGCCTTGCACGCTACCCCCTCGGGACGCCAACACGAAGCCGCCAAGTCCTTCCACAACATTTATGAACTTCGCTTCTCCACATGCCCTTTAATTCCCCCTTCGGCGTCAAGATCAACAGCGGCGGCGGTGTCCCTGTCGCTCGTCCGTCTGTCGGTCTTTGGCTGACTGGCTGTGGGAGGCCCTGGACACGCATGCACGCACATACAGACAGACAGACAGACAGACAGGCAGATAGGCAGGCAACCAGGCAGACAGAAAGGCAGATAGGTAGGCAAGTAAACAGACAGATACACATACACATACACACACACACACATAAACACACGCACGCACACACACACACTTCCTCACATATTAATATAACAGTAGCATGACGTGTAGTATTATCGATGGCAGCAAATGACTACTAGAAGGGCACCTCGACTAACTACTGTGAAACAGAAGTTGAAGGTGCTAGTAATACACTAACACACACATACACACACAGCAGCTATATATATATATATATATATATATATATATATATATATATATATATATATATATATATATATATATATATATATATATATATATATATATATATATATATATATATATATATATGGGGAGGGAGAGAGAGGAGAGGGGAGAGAGGGGAGAGGGAGGGAGGGAGAGAGGGAAAGAGAGAAGAAAGAGAAAGAGAGAAAGTGAGAAAAAGAAAGAAAGAGAAAGAAGAAGAGAGAGAGAGAGAGAGAGAGAGAGAGAGAGAGAGAGAGAGAAGAGAGAGAGAGAGAGAGAGAGAGAGAGAGAGAGAGAGAGAGAGAGAGGAGAAAGTGAGAGAAAGAGAAAAAGTAGAGAGAGAGAGAGAGAGAGAGAGAGAGAGAGAGAGAGAGAGAGAGAGAAGAGAGAGAGAGAGAGAGAGAAGAGAGAGAGAGAGAGAGAGAGAAGAGAGAGAGAGAGAGAGAGAGAGAGAGAGACAGAGAGAAGAGAGAGAGAGAGAGAGAGAGAGAGAAGAGAGAAGAGAGAGAGAGAGAGAGAGAGAGAGAGAGAGAGAGAGAGAGAGAGAGAGAGAGAGAGAGAGAGAGAGAGAGAGAGAGAGAGAGAGAGAGAGAGAGAGAGAAGAGAGAGAGAGAGAGAGAGAGAGAGAGAGAGAGAGAGAGAGAGAGAGAGAGAGAGAGAGAGAGAGAGAGAGAGAGAGAGAGAGAGAGAGAGAGAGAGAGAGAGAGAGAGAGAGAGAGAAGAGAGAGAGAGAGAGAGAAGAGAGAGAGAGAGAGAGAGAGAGAGAGAGAGAGAGAGAGAGAGAGAGAGAGAGAGAGAAAAGAGAGAGAGAAGAGAGAGAGAGAGAGAGAGAGAGAGAGAGAGAGAGATAGAGAGAGAGAAGAGAAACAAGAAACAAAGAAAGAGAAGAAAAAAGAAAGAGAAGGGAAAAAGAGAAAGACAAATAGAGAGAACGAGAAAGACGGAGAGAGAGAGAGAGAGAGAGAGAGAGCCAGTCGTAACTCAGCGAGGAGCAAGAACACCTCCAGGGGGATATCACAGCTAAGAAAACCGCGGCCACAGTAGCAACAGAGGCCGCAGAGCAAACACAGCCAGTCATCGTAACTAAATATAAACGTGCCTCAACGAAGCTAAACACTTGGACCTTCGTTCTTTACAACACAAAATGAAAGAAAAAAAATCAAAGCAAGTTTTAGAGCAACGCAACGCAAGGATAAAATGGTGCAGTATTCCTCACACCCTAAAATAGAGAGAAAATACAACCAAAACACATTCATCCAACCATAAAAAACATACACTGAAAGTCTTCCCATCATATACTAACACACACGCATGCAAATACACATGCACATAGACATACACATGTACCTATAAACATGCACACACACACACACACACACACACACACACACACACACAACACACACACCACACACACACACACCTTCCACAACCCACCACGCCCTCGCCCCACAACCGCAACCACAACACACACACCAGCATCCACCCACCCCCACCCCTCTTCCCCTTCCCCTCCTCCCCTCCTCCCCCTTCCACCGCCGCGGGTGTCCCTGGTCAGCACCAAGGTTATTCAACGTCCCTTGGTCAGCGGCGCCCAAGCCCGGCTGACCCGACTGACGGCCGATCTCCGAGTCCCAGATCATCAGAAATCCCAGCTGACTCCGGGCCGTTCCCTTTTCGCGCCGCACAAACGAAGACTGCACGGCCCCCAAGCCTCATTTTTAAGTGCGTGCTTAAAATCATACGGAATGCCGCACCGACGATGTCGAGAGAGAGAGAGAGAGAGAGAGAGAGAGAGAGAGAGAGAGAGAGAGAGAGAGAGAGAGAGAGAGAGAGAGAAGAGAGAGAGAGAGAGAGAGAGAGAGAGAAGAAGATGAAGAAACACAAGCCGGCGAAGAAAGGAACGGCAACGGCGGCGGTTTTAATAAGAGGAACGGAACCCAACCAAACAACGGGCGCTGTATCGGCAGGATTAGCAATAAAAGCGGGGAAACAAAATTATCATATCGTGCGGACGACGAACAGGAGAGGTTATAGAGGAGAATAAAGGTGACTTGCGAAAAGGGTCCATCATCCCGCTGGCTTACGGCAATCGCTACTAAAGGAGCCGTGCCGGTTACGGCGAAAATGGCAATCAAGCCAGACGATGCACGGGCGATTCGGTGAAAACCTGTGATTAAACATGCGCGCGCGTAAGCACGCACATACACACGCGACACACACACATACACGCACATAATTATAAATTCTTCCCGCAACCAACTCACTCGCTCACTCATTCACTCACTCACTCAACCACACTCACTCTCTTCCTCCTTCATCCAATACAATCATCCAGCAGAGGGAAGTGAGGGAGAGAGGATGGGGAAGGGGGAGGAGCAGAAAAGAGAATGAGAGGAAGGGAGATAGGGTGAAGGGAAATAGAGAGGGCGAGAAAGAGGAAAGGGGAAGGAAAGGAAGAGGGAAAGGAGGATAATGATAATGATGATGATATTAATATTAATACAATAATAATGATGATGATACCAATACAAACAATTCTAAAAAATATCGATAACAAATTACCATAATGACAATGATTAACGACAATAATGACACCACCAACACCATAAACAAAGCCAAAAAAAAAAAAAAAAAAAAAAAAAAAAAAAAAAAAAAACTCGATATATGGCGTCGTTCGTACCACACATGCAACAGAGGTAACACCTGCACAAGCACCGACGCAACTAAATCAACCGCCCCTGACATCAGAGCCGTTTCTGAATCTAATCATACCGGGAGAGCATCAACTGCCCGATATTCGAAACGCAAAAAAGCAACGGAATAGATGTTCCTATAAACATATGAATAAAAATGTGCCAAGAAACGAAAGGAAAAATATATATATATATAAAAATAAAACAAATATATACATATATAAACATAATAATAAGTAAGGCAAAAAACGCAGAAAACATACAAACTATATGGATAATAAGTATAACAACACAAAATACAACCGATCAAAACACACATAAATCCAGTCAACAAAAAACTAACGAGACCGAAGAATATTAAGGAGAACCGACGCGACCGATTTGTTCTCTGGGCCAAACCGACTTCTCTTCGCGTGATTCACCGCGAGCGCATCACTATCCCTGTCGATGCTGTAGTATAGGTAGTAATTGTAGTAGTGCATTTTGTTTTAGGAGGAGTTGTAATAGTAGTAATAGTAGGAGTGGTACTAGTAGCAATTGTAGTAATATGGTAATATCAGTAGTAGTAGTAGTAGTAACAGTAGCACCTACAGTAGTAGTAGCAGCAGTACTTGAGTAGCAGCATTAGTCGTAGTAGAAGCAGCAGTAATAATAGTAGTAGTAATAGTAGTAGTAGTAGTAGTAGTAGTAGTAGTAGTAGTAGTAGTAGTAGTAGTAGTAGTAGTAGTAGTAGTAGTAGTAGCAGCAGCAGCAGCAGCAGCAGCAGCAGCAGCAGCAGCAGTATGAGCGGCGGCAGCAGCAGTAGGAGCGGCAGCAGCAGCAGTAGGAGCGGCGGCAGCAGCAGCAGCAGTAGCAGCAGCAGAACCAAATAGCAGTAGTAGCAGTAACAGTAGTAGTGGTGATAGTGATGATAATTAAAGGTATAATAAAAAAAATGGCACAGCTAAACAGCAGCAGCGGCTGCAATAGCAGTAGTCGCAGCAGCACGGACACCAATAGCAGCAGTAATGACACGAACACTAGCAATTGCAGTAAGGATGCTAATAGCAGCCGTAGTGACAACAACACCAGCAGCACCAGAAACAGGAAGAATATCTGCAGTAATAGTAATAACACTAGTAGCAGCAGTGAGGACACCCGCAGTAGCAGCTGTAGTAATAACACCAGCAATAGCAACGGCAGCAGCAGTAGGAACACCAGCAGTAGCAGCTCTAGTAGCAGCAGCAGGAGTATCAACAGAATTACAACTACAGTGGCAATGCTGTCCCTACTATTCCTACTAGCAGTCATAATAGTAGCAACACTAACAATAATAATAAAAGTCGAGATTTGCGTACAACCGCGGTTCAATGAGTACGTGCAGCGCGAAATAAAAAGTAATACGCAAGTTCTACCTTAAGTGATAAATGGTGGCGTGGGTAGGGCTATAACGGGAAAATTGGAGGCTATTTATTAGAAAAAAGTATTAGTAACAGAATAAGTACAAGATGAAGACGAAAAAGCAATAGCAGTAGTAGAGGTCGTTTTAGTAGTGGCAGTTACCGCAGCAGTAGCCGTAGTAGTAATAGTAATGATAGTAGTACTAGTAGTAGTAGCAGCAGTGATAGTAGTAGTAGTAGTAGTAGTAGTAGTAGTAGTAGTAGTAGTAGTAATAGTAATTATAATAGTAGAAGTAGTAGTAGTAGTAGCAGTAGTAGTAATAGTAGTAGTCGTAGTAGTAATAGCAATAGTAGTCGTGGCAGCAGCAGTAATAGTAGTAGTACTACTACTAATAATAGTAATAGTAATAGTAATAGTAATAGTAATAGTAGTAGCAGCAGCAGTAGCAGTAGCAGTAGCAGCAGCAGCAGCAGCAGCAGCAGCAGTAGTAGTAGTAGTAGTAGTAGTAGTAGTAGTAGTAGTAGTAGTAGTAGTAGTAGTAGTAGTAGTAGTAGTAGCAGCAGCAGCAGCAGCAGCAGCAGCAGTAGTAGTAGTAGCAGTGGAATAATAGTAATAGTAATAGTAGTAGTAGCAGCAGCAGCAGCAGCAGCAACAGCAGCAGCAGTAGTAGTAGGAGGAGGAGTAGCAGTAGTAGTAGTAGCAGTGGCAGTAGCAGTGGCAGTAGTAGTGGCAGCAGCAGTGGCAGCAGCAGTGACAGCAGCATGAGTAGCAGTAGCAGCATTAGCAATTGCAGTAGCTATTGCTCTTGTTGCAGTGGTGGTGGAGGTGGTGGTCCTTGTAGTGAGAAGATCAACAGTAGACAAAGTAGCCGAGGACGTAGCGTGCGCTGGCGAGCCGAGACGCAATAGTGACTGGCGTAGTAGTGCAAAAGGTGGGCGTGGCTGTCCGTAGTGTCACCCTGCCTACAGCGTCCCAGGATACGGCGATGTTTAGGCTCCAGGTCGTACGTTCGGGGATGTTCCAACATTTGCTCCAAGGACACGGGCGGGAGGGGTCGTCGAAGGGGCGAAGGTGGAGGAGAGGCAAGAGGAAGGGGGAAGAAGGGAGAGGTAAGAGGAAGGGGGAAGGGAGAGGCAAGATGAAGGGGGGAGGGGAAGGTAAGAGAAAGGGGGGAGGGAAGGTAGGGGGGA
>NW_020869313.1:360000-370000 GCF_003789085.1 Penaeus vannamei | reverse complement strand
AGAGAGAGAATATTTAGCATAAATGAGAGAGAAATGTAAAGAGGGAAAGATTACAGAAGGGAATGGAGAAAAAATAGATGAGAGTGAGTGATAATGGAAGAAAGATTGAGAGGGAAAGAACAGACAAGAATGGAAAAGGCTTGAAAGAGATGGAGATACCTGAGAAGGAGAACTAGAAAGACAAAGAGAAATGAATGAGTGGGTGGGTGAGTGAGAGAGAGGAAGAGAGAGGAAGAAGCGAGAGAGAGAGAGAGAGAGAGAGAGAGAGAGAGAGAGAGAGAGAGAGAGAGAGAGAGAGAGAGAGAGAGAGAGAGAGAGGAGAGAGAGAGAGAGAGAGAGAGAAGAGAGAGAGAGAGAGAGAGAAAGAGAGAGAGAGAGAGAGAGAAAGATAAGAGAGAGAGAGAGAGAGAAACAGATAAGAGAAAGAGAAACAGACAGCAAGAGCGAGAGAGAAAGGACAGAGAGCGAGAGGCAGAGCCCAGTGGATGAGGCAACGGCTGAAGATTTGGTTGTTGATCTGTTCGGTTCCAGCACGAGGGTTGTGATCGATCAGACGACGACGACGCTACGAGTGGTTGGCAGGGTTGGATGACGTGCATGGCAGGGGGGGATAGAGGTTTCAGGAGGGGAAGGGGTTTTCAGGGGGGTTGGCTGCGGGAATGGAGAAAGAGAGAGCGAGAGAGAGAGAGAGAGAGAGGGGGGAATCCAAACCCCCTTTCTCCCCTCCCAACCCCTTTCGATTTAGATTACTCTACGACTATTCCAGGAGGCTCTTCCACACCAGCTGAGGAAAGTTGCACAAGGAACTCGGTATTACAAGTCGAGCCTCGAGCCTGCACGACACTGCCTATAAGGGGTTATTCCGCCTGCTTTACTAAAACCGTAAAATAGTTGCGAAAGAGCTACACACAAAAAGATCCCTCGGCCAGCGGACACGGCGTAACGATCGAGAAAAATTCCTGAGACGAGGTAAGACGCTCTCAAAAAAAAGAGGATAAAACATGCAAAAAACAACAACCCGATAAAACAAACCCAAACGAATAAACACGTATCCTCAAACAAACAAAAGCCGAAGCACGCACCAGAAAGAAAACACACACAAAAAATATATATATAAGCAAAAGAGGGTTCTGATGAAACCACAACTTCCAGTAAACGCAAGAATAAGTTGCAGGGCGAAGTTGATAGCTGCGCAGGTTGTAACACGGCAGTAACGGTGACGGGAGGTTGAGGTGGACGAGGTTAATGGCTGCCAATGTTTGTCGGGACGAGGTTAGACGGCCCGGACAAGAGGTTGGACGAGAACATGGGGGAACATCTTTGTGTTTTTTCCCTCCCATTAAGTCTTCGTACAAAAATGAAAAAAAATACTAGTCTAAAGGCGAGAATAAGAAATACTTGGCCAAGACGAGGGAAAGGTGGAAGGGAGGGAGAGGGGAAGGGGGCAAAATTTATGGATCGGCGAGGGAGGACAAGGTCGTCTGAGGTTGAGGGAAGGAGTACAAAATAGTTAGGCCTGCTTAGAGTAAGGTGTGACGAAACGGCGGTACGCGGCATGAGCAGCAGAGAGCGTGAGAAGAGGTCGTTCTCGAGTTGGCTGGAGGCGAGGGTAGTCTTTCTCGAAGGAGGAGAGCTCGCACACCGGACGGAACCAGGGCAAGACATGGGCCGTCTCCTCCAAGCCCAGGAGTCTGCGGGTTCGGATAGGTCGTAAACCTAAAGCACGGCACCCGAAGTACTACATGAAAAAAACGCGTATTTTCTCGTCCAGCTAAGACCACAGACGCTGCTTTTTTGGCCAAGGGGAGGACGAGAAGAATCGGTCCTTCAAGACCAGAACAAATTAGCGTAATGGAGTCCGCAAAAGGTTTAAGAGATCGTTATTTCTATGGTATTTGACGAGGACACACAAAACGCTCAAGGAAGGCAAGCCTCGCAAAAGGTCAGATCAACACAGGCATTTGAGTCGGGGGGGGGGACACCATTTCTTGCCGAAAATGAAGAATTTATTCCCGAAACGCAACCACACGAAGGGGGGAGGGGGGGGAAACACCTGGTCACTCAACAGACCATGTATACCTGCACACACACACACACACACACACACACACACACACACACACACACACACAAACACACACACACACACACACACACACACACACACTTTTTAAAAATCACTTTTACAAACAATCGGTCTTCTGACTGTGAAGAACGCGGGTGTGATTTTAATTATGTAGAATAACAAATGCCGAATGCCTTGGACAAGGGAAGGTAAGGGGATACCGTCAATTCTAATGGCCGGGTGCCATGAACTTGATAGTCGCTTCCCAGTGCGGACAGAAAAAGGATCATTCTATTGATAAGAGAACAAGGCACTTTTTCAGCGTGGAATACTTCGTAGTTCGTCGGCTACGTGTCTTGAAAAACGAGGTTACTGATAAGGTTAGACTAGAGGGGGTGAAGGCAGGGGGCGGGGGGTGCCTGTGGAAGGAGAGAAGGGGTCAGAGTGGGAGGGTGGCGGGAAGAGGAAGAGAGGAAGAGAGAAAGAGAGAAGGGGATAGAAGCAGGGGGGGAGGGGGAGGGGAGGGGAGGGGAAAGGGGCTGAAGGGGAGGGGGAAGGGGAATGGGAAAGGGAAGAAGGAGGGATAAGAAAAGGAGAAAGAGAAGAGAAGAGACGAGAAGAGAAGGGGCAGAGAGAGAGAGAGAGAGAGAGAGAGAGAGAAGAGAGAGAGAGAGAGAGAGAGAGAGAGAGAGAGAGAGGAGAGAGAGAGAGAGAGAGAAGAGAGAGAGAGAGAATGTGCCTTACTACTACAATAGTAAAGAGGAGGAGGAGGAGGAGGAGGAGGAGGAGGAGGAGGAGGAGGAGGAGGAGGAGGAGAGGAGAGGAGGAGGAGGAGGGAGAGGTGAGGAGAAGAAAGAGGGCCGAGAGGGACAGGGACAGGGTGAGAGCTAAGAAGAGAGTGATAGACAGAAAATGTCATTTCGTGGTAGAGGCCCAGAGAGTAGGGTAAGGTTATTCCAGAAGGGAAAATCGGGGAGCCTTCGAGGAAGACACAGGCTCGCAGTACGACTTGGGCACAGTGCACATGAGCGAGCGAGCGAGAGCTGGAGGAGGAGCACAACATGTGGCGGAGGCGAAGGTAGAGACATCACAGCCTACACTTCCTTACACGGGTCATACGAGCGCGTTCCATTGTAGAGGTCAAGAGTAAAAAGCCTCTCTTTGTTAGGGGCGAAGTGTGGCGGAGGCTAGCATTGCAGGCTAAATTATCCCTTGGGCGGTCTGCACCAAAGGTCAAGGTCGCCTCTCCTCCTTGTGTCGCAGGCCTGGAAAGGAGCCTGGCCAGGGACACTCTACACACGGCACTGAAGGAACCTACCTGGTCAGGAGGGCGGCAGGGGCTCCCTTTCGCTGCCGCCGCTGCCGCTGCTGTTACGGCTGCCGCTGGCTTTCGGAGCCGCAGATGGAGCCTTGTGGTGGAGGTGGAGGTGGTGAGGAGGGGCAGAGGGAGGGGTGCAGTGAAGGTGGCGGCGGCGATGATTCAGGTAACTGTGATGAAGATGAAGGAGGAGGAGGTGGTGGTGGTGGCGGTGGGGCCTCGGAGTGGTGGTGCAGCGCCGCCTGTGCTGCCCCGCCACTGCCACTCCCGCCGGGTTACTACTACTCACACCACCACCACCCTCCTGCTCCGCCGCCCCGCTGTCCGCCCCCTCCACTCCCCGCCCACCCCCACTTACACACACACACACACACATACAAACGCACACGTACAACCACCAGCGCCACATAACACCTCGCTCTTCGCATGCAATCCTTACCCGGGCGTCGTTACCCAACAAATCCTCGGCATAAGAAGCGGCGCAACGAACGAGATTCCATTCTTGGGCAGTAAATAAGAGTGTGTGTAAAGCGATATATCGGCGTGGGGTTAGAGTAGCGGTTCCCCCCGGGCGCATGCTCGTCCCCGCCGCGAGCCAACCAGCCTCTCATTGACACAGCCGAGGCCGATCTGAGCGAAACGTTCCCACACGCAGCGCTCGGCCTGCGCGCCCGCCGCCGTGCCGCTGCGTACGAAGCATTGTGGCACGCTGCGGGGGCCGGAGGAGAGCGCCCAAAAAACAGAGCAACGTAAAGTGGCCGAGATGAGTTGGCTGGGGATGGTAAGGTCGAGTGCAGCACTGTCTGCCAAGCGGGTATGACCCCTGTGGACGCTGAGGCAGGCCACACGCTCTACTAAGGGCCACAGGTACGGCGGCACGGATCGGGATTCCACCCTTATCGACCTCCTGGCAGGCGATCAATAGCGTAGCCTGGAGAGTATGAATGTTGTACTCTAAACTTACTACGTCCCCCCCGCTCTCTCTCTGTCCCCCCAACTCCACATCCTCCCCCCTTCCCCCACACGCCCTTCCCCCACGCGCAGGAGGAGAAGGAGTAGGAAGAAGAGGTGGAGGGGAAGGGGAAGAGGGGAGGAAGGAAGAGGGAAGAGGAGGAAGAGGGGGAGGATGAAGATGGGGGAGGATAAAGAGGGGAGGTGGACGAGGGGATTGAGGATGAGGGGGGATTGGGGGAGAGAAGAAGAAGGTGAAGAAGAAGGAAAGGGAAGAGGAGGAGGGAGAGGAGGAAGAAGGAAAGAGAAGAAAAAAGAAAAAAGAAAAAAAGAAGGAGAAGGAGGAGGTAGAGGAGAAGGCCTGGGAAGGAGGTGCGGCAGAGGCCTCTAGGGGCACCGCACCCAGCCTCGCCCCCCTCCACAATGTCTTCAACACCGCGTACAGCGGCCCAGGTCCCCTGATTCAGCCACTCCCTGCACACACCTGCATGTACGTGCACACATTCAATATTACGCACATGAACACACACACACACATATCACACACACACACACACACACACACACACACACACACACACACACACACACACACACAAAACACACACACGCTGAATGAAAGCCAAATAAAAAAAGAGTTACTCCCGATAGACCCACATCCGCCTCCCTCTGGATAATTCCGCCTTTCGGCATTCCTTTGTCACAGCCTCGACCCCCCCCGAGTCAACCCCCTTCTGCGTTACGTAACCACCCTCCCCCCCCCTAACCCCGACACACAAAGACATACACCCGAATCATTTATTTAGACCTAAAGTAATGGATATACGACCCCCCCCCACACACACACACCCTGTCTGTTCTTAATCGACTTCAGACCTACCAACTCTCTCCTCTCTCTCTCTCTCTCTCTCTCTCTCTCTCTCTCTCTCTCTCTCTCTCTCTCTCTCTCTCTCTCTCTCTCTCTCTCTCTCTCTCTCTCTCTCTCTCTCTCTCTCTCTCTCTCTCTCTCTCTCCTCTCTCTCTCTCTCCCTCTCTCTCTCTTCTCTCTCTCTCTACTCCTCTCTCTCTCTCTCTCTCTCTCTCTCTTTTCTTCTCTCTCTCTCTCTCTCTGCCTTAACCATCCCCGAATCTCAACCTTTCCCTCTCACACCCCTCTCCTCGCCTTACCTTCTAACACCCTCTCTTTCTCTTTTTACCTTCCAACACCCTATTCCTCGTTTTTCCTTCTCTCCATTCCATACCTTCCTAGCCTCCTCCTTCTCAAACCATCTCCCTCGCCCCTCTCTCCTCATTCCCTCTCCCTCTCCCTCTTACTCCTCATTTCCTCTCCCTCTACCACTCATTCCTTCTCCCTCTTACTCCTCATTCCTCTCCCTTCCTTCTCATTCCCTCTCCTTCTTCCTCATTCCTCTCCCTCTTCCTTCCTCATTCCCTCTCCCTCTTCTTCCTCATTCCCTCTCCCTCTTCCCTCCTCATTCCTTCTCCCTCTCTCGTCTTCCTCATTCCCTCTCCCTCTTCTTCCTCATTCCTTCTCCCTTACCTCCTAATTCCCTCTCCCTCATCTTCCTTCCTCATTCCTCTCCCTCTTCCTCTCATTTCCTCTCCCTCCTCTTCCTCTTCCCTCTCCCTTCCTCCTCATTCCCCTCTCCCTCTCCTTCATTCCCTCTCCTTCTATACTTTATTTACAACCACCCACACCCCTCCTCCTATCCGTTCACCCCCCTCCCTACCGTTACTACTACCGTCGATAGCAAATTTTCACCGCCCCCCCCCCCACGCACACATGTCGTCATTGCCTATTTTCAATTCTTGATCTTTGTCTATTCATCTTCTACTTACTACTACTTCTTTCTTCCCTTATTTTTCTTTTATTTTATCTTCCCTCTTTTCTCTCTTAGTTTATATTTTCCTCTTTCTTCCTTCTTTTATCTATTTATTTACCCTTTCTAATCTTCATTCTTTCTTTCATTTTTGTCTTATTCTTCCTTACTTCCTTCCTCCTTTTTTCGCGTGTAATCACCACTGTTGTCAAGGTAAACTCACTTACCTGTCACCCATCGAGTCGTGTTGTCAAGCAGGCCCGCCCGCCGCCACGCACATTCTCTTTTACCGATCTCCCCCTTTTGTACTGCCGCCCACACGCCCCTTTCCAGGTCGAACACGCCCGATCGCCAGCCCGCCCCGCCCGGCTCGGAGCCTTCTTACCCCATGAGAATGTGTTATATCAGGTTGAAACGGGAGAGGGAGGGAGAGGGAGAGGAGGGAAGGGGGAGGGAGGGGGAGGGAGGGAGGAGGGAGGGGAGGGAGAGGAGGGGAGAGAGAGAGAGGGAGAGAAGAGAGAGAGAGAGAGAGAGAGAGAGAGAGAGAGAGAGAGAGAGAGAGAGAGAGAGAGAGAGAGAGAGAGAGAGAGAGAGAGAGAGGAGAGAGTAGAGAGAGACGAGAGAGAGAGAGAGAGAGAGAGAGAGAGAGAGAGAGAGAGACGAGAGAGAGAGAGAGAGGAGAGGAGAGGAGAGAGAGAAAGGGAAAAAGTGAGAAAAGAATAATAATTTAATACACACACGTGCACACACACACACACACACACACACACACACACAACACACACACACACCAACACACACACACACACACACACACGAGCGCGGGATAAAGACAGACAGACAGACACCGAGAGACCTCCCCCACACACCCGAATGCCTTGCTGTTCCCCATCCAACGAAGCAAAAATCTAACCGACTTATCCTCGGTATCGAATGCCTACAAGTGTTGTTTTTTTAAATGACCACATCCCGTGCACTGCAACGCTTCTCGAAACGAATGCACCTTGCAACATGACACACTCTGGCCTCGCGCACTCTGACGCACTTCCTCGAAACGAAAACAACAACAACAACAACAACAACAATAACAATAACTAAGACATAGAAACAGACGGTTAAACATACAAAAAAAAGAAGCAAACCCAAACAAGACTTGACAAAGTAGGCCTATACCTTAAGGACGAAACAAAAACTACGACTTCTACGCTAATGCTATTAAAAAATCACACCTCGTAGTACGACCCTGGCGCGGGGGTTCGTAGTATTACTCGCATGCATACTGTAAACATGACCCTTCTGAGGTCATTTGATTTAATTGGCTACATAAAGTCTTGCATTCGCAGCTGAATAATCTCACTCTCACGCACAAACGTACATTTTTACATCCATACATAAATAAATATGCATACATGAACATGTATATATATATATATATACATATATACATATAAACCATACATACATACGTACATAACATACACACAAAAACAAACAAAAAAACAAACACACAGACACACACACACATTCACACACAAACGAAAAAATACAATTACCGTACTACAGACCGCTAAATAGAAAATAACAACCCTGTCTTTTAAAACGGATACACTGTCGTCCAACAAACGACAATACCCTTTCGCCTCCCTCCCCCCCTCTCCCCTGCCAAAATAACAACATAACCAACAGAGAAAAAAATAAAATTAAACACACACAAAAACAACAACAACAAAACACACACACCCAACCACTCTCCCGTAAACGGCGCCATCCCTCTTCCATAAGCTACAATAACCGGCACTCGTATTAAACCATCCCCGCGGCGTGCTTTGGTCTCGTAAAATAACACCTGAACCCAATGAATACACCACCCCTTGTCCCGCAGATTCCATTACCCTCGCGAAATACAGCATTACAACACCATCACGATTCCATAAACCCGCGACAACCCAACTCTTCTATGGACCGCAGCGGCGTCGCCCTTTAAAACCGGCGGCCCTCGGGTGTCCCATACAGCAGCTCCCCGTTCGGTCTCGTGCACCGCCACTCGTAAAATCAAATTGTCACTGCCGCTCCTTCGAAACGACATTATATCTTGCCTTCCCCCTCCTTCCCTCTCTCCCTCTCCTTCCTCTCCCTCTCCCCCCCTTCCCCTTCCCTCCCCCTCCCTCAATCCCTCCCCCAACCGAAATAAACCACGAGCCTCCTCCATCGCCGAGTATTACATCGTAACTATCTTTACATCATGGAAAAGGACACAGGAAGAGAGAGGAGGAGGAGGAGGAGGAGGAAGGAGAGGAGGAGGAGGAGGAGGAGAAAGAGGAGGAGAGGGGGAGAAAAAGGAGGAGGGGAGGAGGAGGAAAAGAGGAGGAGGAAAAAGGAAAAGGAGGAGGAGAAAGGAAGAAGAGGAGGCGAAAGGAGGAGGGGGAGGAAGAGGAGGAGGGGGAGAAGAAGGAAGAGAATACTAGAAAGGGAAGAATGAGAATGAGAATAAAAAAATGAGGAGAAGCAAAAGGAGACGGAGACGGAGGAGGAGAAGAAAAAAAAAGGAACATAATCTGAACATGCCTACGCCGGTCTTCCCATACGCTTAAACACTACCCTGGATAAGTGCAGTCCAGTCACTGCAAAAAGCACAAAGCACAGTCGAGTTAAACCGAACTGAGCAATGCATCCCCTGCCTGCTAATTACACAGCTGACTTACGCTAAAAAGAATATACTGTATGACTGTATATACTATGCGCAGCGGATGAGGATGAGGAATAAGATGATGAGGATGAGGATGATAAGGAGGAGAAGGAGGAAGGTGGTAAGAACAAATTAAGGAAAAAAGGAAGGGAGAGGGATGGGCAAGAGGAAAGGAAATGGAAGAGAAGGAGGAGGAAGAAGGGGAAGAGCAGGAGAAGGAGGAGGAGGAAAGGTTCAAGGCAGAGGAAGAGGAGGAGGAGGAGGAAAAGAATAAGAAATAATAGAATATAAATAATAGAATATAAATAATAATACAATAATAATAATAATAATAATAATAATAATAATAATGATGAGGAGGAGGACGAGGACAAGGAGAAGGAGAAAGGGGAGGAGAAGGAGAAGGGAGAGGAAAAGGAGGAGGAGAAGGAAAAGGATGAGAAGAAGAAGGAAAATGAGAAGTAAATGGAAAATGAGAAGTAAAAGGAAAAGGAGGAGCAAAAGGAAAAGGAGGCGAAGGAGGAGGAGGAGGAGGAGGAGGTCATACTGCCCTGAATTACCTTCCAAACGGGACTATTAAGAAAGACACGGGAGCGAGAGCTCTCTGGCAAAGGTCATCATCTCACGTAATGAGATTGGAAAGATTTAGGGAGAAGAATTTTCTCTCTTTCTACTCTGCCCTCTCTATTTCTCTTTAATCTCTCTCTCTCTCTCTCTCTCTCTCTCTCTCTCTCTCTCTCTCTCTCTCTCTCTCTCTCTCTCTCTCTCTCTCTCTCTTATTTTTTCCGTTTCTCTAATACATGTAGGGGATGGAGAGTAAGAGAGAGTAGTAGCAGTGACAGTAGTAGTAGTAGTAGTAGTAGTAGTAGTAGCAGTAGTAGTGATTGGAATACTAATAGGAATAGAAATAGTAGCAAAAGAAATAGCAATGGTAGTAATAGTACCAATAGTAATAGTAATAGTAGTAGTAGTAATAAAAGTAATAGTAGTAGTAATAGTAGCAGTAGTAGTAGCAGTAGTAGTAGTAGTAGTAGTAGTAGTAGTAGTAGTAGTAGTAGTAGTAGTAGTAGTAGTAGTAGTAGTAGTAGTAATAAATAATAATAATAATAATAATATTAGCAATAATAATATTAGTAATAATAATATTAGTAGTAGTAGTA
>NW_020869313.1:317500-355000 GCF_003789085.1 Penaeus vannamei | reverse complement strand
CACCACATAAGAAATATGGGCTTCTGCCTGAAATAGGATTCCATTTGACAAAACATGGTCCATAAAGGTTAATAAAACTTCTGGACCTAGCTGTTTCATAAGCAACTGAATGATATGCCATGGACAGAATGATTGTTAATAAGGCATTGCAGAAGAAGTGGGCCATGTAGAGGAAAGCTTTGTTAGAAGAGAACTTGTGATAGAAATGTACACATGTAAGGTTTGTGTGCTGAATATGTCATCTGGTTATAGATGCATGAACACACATGTGCCTGACATCATATGTAAGAATAGCAAGTGCATGATAACTCAATTTGATAGGGGCTAGTGCACAGTCTTATTTAGAGGCAGTATTTTATTTTGGGAAAGGTCATAGCAGATAAATCAAATATACTACAGATATATATGTGGAGACCGATTCATGGTAATTTACTACAGGTAGACTATACACACTGTAATTTCATTTGGTGGGATAAGACTACACCTCACAGTGATAGCTTCGCGGAGCAAAGTGGATGAATGCCTCTTGATTGAGAACACATGTAGGGCAGTCTCATGAAGAACGGGGGTTAAGCACAAAGTAGTTCTACAGAGGAGAGCATAAAGATATGGGAGGACGAAAGACAAATTACCATCAAATACATGCTTTCACAGATGTTTCATGTGGAGTAAGTACACACCAAAAATAAATCAAAATTACCTTTTTGAAATTGGTTGCAATGGGTGATGCCAATTCCCTCTTTTCAATCTTTGTGAATTGAGAATTAATGAATGATGAAATCACTTAACTCTTGGATATTTATTGCCTTTGTGAAAAGATTGAATGGAAAAGAAAAACGGCTGAAGGCTACGTCGTTTTATGAATGAAACAAGATTCATGATAAATCAATAAGTGATGGACTTGAAAACAAATTTCAGTCTCAAGACTGACTGACTAATCACTCAAAATGATCTGCTATATTAAATACTACAGTAATTGTAAGAGCCTCAACCTTTAAAGTAAATAGAAGACAACTTTATAACACCATCAAACAATCAGCACCACCATTTAAAATTAACCATATGACAGCTTAATTTTTGAAGCATTATGACAGAGAACATCAGCATGGAAGATTCAAGCTGGCTCAACATCTTTTTCTTACATAAACAGCTGACTTTCTATTCTTTCATTCTTTCTTAGCTGTATCTTGACCTGCACTGACACCTTTGGTGGTATAAATCTCGATTTATTCAGTGTCTCTTTACATAGCTTACTATTGTAATAATAATAATAATAATAATAATAATAATAATAATAATAATAATAATAATCTATACAACATCTCTCAAAAGAAACAGAAGTAACAGGTTACAATACAGAAATGGCCCTACCCTGCAACTCACAAGAAAAGCCAGCACTATCAAGATAACATAAATAACTTAATGCTTCCTGCACTGTGATATATCTCACTCTTACTGCATTCAACCACTCAAAGGGATGCTTATGGGGTGACACTGAAAAGTTAATGCTCTTGTGATAAGATACCTTCATCTTTCATTAATTTCTTTTAGACTGTCACATCACCTGTGTAAAATACAAGTAACAAATTTCATTCCCTTTACCATAGTACTACTATGATTCCCTGTACCCATCCACCAATATACTTAATATATTCCTTTACCTTCAAATAAACAGCAACGGTTTCTAGATACAGGATAACCACATACCTGTAAGAAAATGAAATAGCAAATTATTAAAATAATAAAAACATCAATGACAACCATATATTGTATCTTGAAATAGGCCAAAACTGGCTGTAAATATGTTTTCATATTCATAAAAACAAAAATTATGATATATATAATGATTGATTTTACTGTCTTTTAAATCTAGAAAACTAGAACTAGAATAATTCTAGATACAACATTTATTATAATAGCCTATAATTATCAATTTGTTTGCTGTACAAGGCTTGGAAGTAATTCATGTTTAAGAAAATTAGTTTATTCTACATCTTACACTAATTCAATAATTTTTGTTAATTCTATATATATCATATCAGTATATACAATACTACTTCCTTGCAGACACATTATATCTTGTACTACAGGCCATAGTTTATAATCCAGCACACAGAGAAAATTAATGTCAGCGTAACAAAATTAATGTTAGTGTAACATTCCTCAGGTATTTATATTGAAGCATAAATTACTGATTATATCTATAACCAACATAGTTACAAATGGAATAAAATAACATCAATCTGTATACACAAATAAATTTCTTTTGATATTACCTATATGCATTTCTTTCTTTTTCTACTTTCTAAAATATTTAATTAAACACAAATTCCAAACGTACAATTCAGGTTGCATGCTCATGTGCTGTTGAAGACTTTCCTGGTTGAAAACTGGCTGTGTTGATTTACTGTTCATAAATACACCATGGCAGGAAAAGTACAAACAACCATGAAGTATATATGCATTTGTTCTCTTTGGTTTGTGATACATCTGCAGCTTCAAAAGATAATACATGTAGAGGGGGGAGGTCCATTATTACACTTATCATATCACAGGATTTTAATTTAGAGTCCATACTTAATTACCTAAAAAAACAAATAAATAAAATGCTCAAAGAGTAATGCCTGGGAATGTAACTAGCAGTCTCTGTGGCCATTTGCTTCCTTAGTACTGTCTTAAATCAAGTCTTTGTAGTTGTATGCTCTGGTTTCATGTCAGAAAGTAATATATCTTGTTGAACTGCATACTTCAAGGAAACATCTTTTTTACACATAACACCTATTTTTTGTTAGAATACTATGCATAACAAGTTTTAAACGGGCAATATATCAAAGAAATTTCACTCCTAATACCAATAATTCAAATGATAAATATGTATCAATAAGATGTACTACTAACCACTATGAAAAATATAGGACTATTCATTTTAATGCCTTTGTATTTATCTTTGTCTTCTAAAAAAAAATCATAGCACCTTATCATTCATTGAAATCTTCTTACAATAACAATAGTAACTACTGCTAATATCAATATTTTTAAAATGTGGATAAAAACAGAAAAAAGTTGATGATCAAAAAAACAGTAATAATAATCCCATCATTGATAACAATAGCAATAACAATACTACTACACATCTACTGCTATGAGCAATACTACAACTAACAATACTACTAACCTCTTTATCATCGTTACTAGCCTATCAGTTACAGATCTATTTCCCGTCCATTTTTTGTGAATTTTGTTGCACTCGGAGCGGCCCCACAAGTGCTCAGCCCACCAGGTAGTCAATTAGTAGGCCCTAATAACCACACCTAATAGCCCCATATATTTTTTTGTTTGTTCTTCAATATTCTGTTATTCATATCACTACTTTTATTATCATTATTGACATTTTGGTTACCATAATGTTATTAATATACTAATAACAATGAAGAATAAATCACAGAAAAGGGTTAAGAGGTGAGACAGGTAAGACAAATGATTGACTACCAAGCAATTGTGAAGCCATCCACATGTAAACATAATTAACTAAAATTACAGTGGATATGGCACATATGCCATGCCTTCCAAAATATTTTACTTCATATTGTAATTATCACCATTAAAATAATACAAAGTACTAATCATACTTATGATGTTTGTCACTATCATCATTATTATTTCCAGCAATGTCGTAATTATCATCAATATAGTCGCTGTTATTTTCACATTTATTGTTATCAATATCATTATTATTGTAATCATCTTTAAAAATATACTGATGATAACAATGAACTTCACTATTCATCATCATGAATGTTGTTTTTACTATTATCATCATAGGTCATTACTATCATCATCAGCCTGCAAAAACCCTGCTATCACTGTTATTACTTTTTTTAGCATCATTATCATTATCACTGCTATATCATTTTTTTTATGTAATAAAATAATAGTAATATTAAATAACAATCATACTGTGAAAAAAATAAATAATAACAACAATCCTAACATCAATGACAATAAAAACAATAACAGTAATGATAATGTAAATCAAAAGTTACTATTATCATCACTAGTATTACTGTTGCTGCAATCATAATTTTCAAAAGAAAAGTGCAAATGATGAAGTAAATAATAACACTAACAATGATGACAAGAATAAAAATAAGAGCAAGAACAAAATACTACTACTACTACTGCTATTACTACTGCTATTACTACTACTACTACTACTACTACTACTACTACTACTACTAATAATAATAATAATAATAATAATAATAGTAACAACAATAATAACTAGAAGCACTAAGGGAGCACATACCTCCACCGAGGCAATAATGACACTGATGCAATAAAAATATTCACACTTAAAGAATTCCACTAAAATCACCTTTCTCAAGTATACAGGTGACATCTGTAAACACAACCTACTTAGCAGAGGCAAGGCAACAGAGGTAATGATGCAATCATTCAAAAAAATTTTGGATCTTGATCGTGATCCAGTTCACCACATACCTCTGGTAAAATTTTCATAAAAATCTGTTCATAACTTTTTGAGTTATCCTGCTAACAAAGGAACAAATAATATCTGGATTGCCACCAAAATGTAATGGCATCTAAGTTAGGCTAAGAAACACCTCTGACAAAAATTTCAGAAAAAATCTATTCATAACTTTTTAAGTTATCCTGTTAACCAATGAACAAACTAACTAGCTAAACAATGCGATGGAAAACAAAACCTCCTTAGCAGAGGTAATAGCAATACTACTACTACTACTACTACTACTACTACTACTACTACTACTACTAATAATAATATAGTGATAATAATAATAATAGTAATAATAATAATAATAATAATAATAATAATAATAATAAAAATAATAATAATAATAATAATAACAATAATAATAACAAAGGATATAGCATAACATCTCATTCACTTGATCTCATAATGTCTGAGTACAGTTATGTATAATAATATGAATCAATTTGATTCCAGAGAGAGACAATATGGGCAGACCTAACTTTATTTTCAGAATTGTTGATAGCTTTTCATTCAGACATGCAATCAACACATACAGACTATGAAGTACAGTTATAGAAACCGACTGACTATTAACCTGCTGCATCCAGGTAACTTCACCTCATTTCAAAATTTAGTTATGGGCTGGGTGACAGGAATGATTCGTCATGAGTGCAAAGAGTTCTTGGGCATTTAGAAAGGGGCCAAGGCTGGAAGAGTGCTAACTCCAAGCACAGCACACTATTTCCATGCTAAGTATTCTTTTCCTGTCTGCCATGACCAGCAGCACATGTTGTTCTATGGAAAATTGGTTAAAGCTACAATATAAAAAAATACACAAATAATACTGTTACTTATTGTTATTGTTTTTGCACAAAGTTGTGGACTACTCAGAGAGGTAATATGGAGTCTACTCAACGAAAATAGTCAATTACGATCATGATACCGCATTATAAATAACAAATATAGACCTTGGGAAAACTTGAAAAAGCAAAAAAGCAAAGAGAAAAAAAAAAATACTGCACTTATGCAGAAAATGATAGAGGCAAGGAGTCTTGAAACTGCACTTGAGTTTTCATGTAGGCCAGGCCTGCAAGCCACACATCACTCAAGTAAGTCTAATAACTGGATCCAACAGGTTAATTGGAAAAACACTTAATGAAGGACTTGACTCTGCTACTCTGGCTCGTATTTGGATATCTTCAGGATCCTTTATTTCATTTTCAGTGTGATTCATCAGTATTTTGTACATGAAAGTTTGGTTGCAAAATTGCTTGCAGAACATGCAAAACTTAGTACATATGCTTTTTGGGCTATTACAGCCATTTGATATCTTTCAATCTAGTTGAAAGTGAAATAGTTCATTTTCTTATTTTATTTATTTATTCTTTAATTTTTCATCTACTTTTTAAAAATAAGCTATTCTCAAGTTGTATTGCAAGGTTAACAATTCTAAATATTTTTACTTTTGTTTGTAAATATCAGAAATTGAGATGGGGTACAGAGGACAGGCTTTTTGAGTCAGTTTTAAAATTACTAAGTCAACTTCTGAGGCCTTCTTTTGATTGCATATTCTATCCTTTCATTCATGATTAACAAACTTTAATCTTGATTTATCACATACCTAATTTACTGCACCACTGTCATCAACAAAGGAAAATCCCTTTCTTCTCACAAGAGCCTTAATTTCCTTTCTACTTTCTTTTTGCTATTTGGGATCATCCTCCTATTGCCTGTTGCTTTTTAGGCATATTATCTAATCCATCTAGCTCATCAGTCTTTTGAACTATTTACATTTCCTTGAACCATGCAATGTCCTCACTACCAGCATTTTTGGTGAGGTGACTGGTCCTCTAATCACCTTGGGAAATTCAAATACATATAACATGGATTCCCTAAACTTTTTCTAAATGACAGTCATAATTAGCAAGTTTTGTTTCCTTCAAAACCGAAAACACCACTGCTTTATATCTCCTTTGGAATTTCCTACGATCACAGGACTTTACAAGTGATATACATGTGACTTATCTAGCAAAATAGTCTTCTCAATAAAGTGGTACTGACAAGCATGCCTCTGGTAACACGAAGTGTCCAACCAAGAGAACCTAAGTCAGGGACTCATTTTCACAGGAGCACTTTGCTCTTCTGTTGCCACTTTCCCAGTATGATGTAGGGTGTAGCATGTCTCATATATAATTCATATCTATGAAATACATATCTAAGCCCCATACAAATTATGAAAGAACAGTATATTAAACACACCTCAGATCTTATGACCTGGTGAGTTGGGTTCTAGCTAAGCCCAGATTTGTAAATTCAAAACAAAAGTATCATAATATCATCTACAAACAAATGACACATGCATGTAATACGCAATAAATTCTAAAAGGTTATGAAAATTTAGAGAACCCTTAAAATGTGAGCCCCATAGCTATAGCTTATTTAGTAAATACAGAAATCAGGCCCTGGTGCCACTACAGAGCCAGGTAGGACTCTCAATGGCATTACTTATGGTCTGATTTTTGTCATAATAAAAGAAAAAGAAAAGTTATCATCAAGACTCCTATAACATTACTGGAAAACAGCTTGGATTTAAAACAAGAAACACAGCAATTTTTTTTTCTTATGATAATTCTTGTTACAAACAAATGAAATAATTTTCTTAAATTGCTCAAAACAACGCTCAAACTAATTCTCGTGTTTGTAATGTCAACTCTGTTATTGCACTGCATCAGCTGCTGACTGGCATCCACATTCATTTAGCTCAATCAGCCGATGGCATTAGGTTATTTGTCAGTGGTTTTGTTCTACAAAAACTACAAAACACAGTCCACTTTCTTTTTCTACAGTTACTATGTCTGAATTACCTGGTGTCTTAACCATTTCCATTCTTTTTTCAGGTATGTGATCTGATGATCTTGCAAAAGTGATTCTTTACGACTTTCAGACACACAGAACAAGGCTGCCACAATCAAAACCTGTATATGCTGTTTAAACATAATTTGCATGTACTGCAAGATAAGAAAATAACATTATAAGTAGACTTGCTAATTCAGTCTATCATAGGATTATCAATAATAATGATGATGATAATGATGATAATCATGTCAATAATAATAACAATAATAATAATAACAATAATAATAAACAATAATAATAATACAATAATAATAATAACAATAACAATATTACTAACAATAATAGTAACAATACAGACCAGAATACTACTACTACTGCTCCTAATAACAGTAATAATAATAGTAAGAGAAATAATAATAAAAATAATGATAATAAATAATAATATATAATAATAATAATAATAATAATAATAATAATAATAATAATTAATAATAATAATAATAATAAAACAATATAATAACAATCACAATAAAATAATAACACAACAATATATAACAATAACAATAATAATAATGATGACAATGATAATGATAACAATAACAATAATAATAATAATAATAATAACAATAAAAATAATAATAATAATAATAATAACAACAATAACAATAACAATAAAAAAAAAATAATAATAATAGTAAAAATTATAATGATGATGATGATGATAACAATAATAATAATGATAATAACTGCAAAAACACTACCACAGCATAGCATACACAACTGTGCTCTAACTTATGGGGTCAGGTGACTTGTTGAATTGCTCACTGAAATGAAACACAACTTTTTGGATAGGAAATGCTAGTTTAGTAAGAAAATATACATTGATGAATTATCAAAATTGAAGGACTCAATCTATGTTTGCTAAGTTTTATCACAAAAAACTAACATGATAGTATAAAAAATCCAGCATTTTTTATTTACTACCATGATAGAATGCTATATTTAGCAAATATAACCACTTTCTTGACCACTAAAACTCTTTCATTGGTTTAAAAAATCTCAACTAAGCATAAGAAATTTGGATATACACTGGGGAACAGACATGATTAGGCCTTGTTTAGTTGTTTCTGTGTATAGGTTTAAATTTGGTGTTATCTATTTCTCTGGGTAAACTAATCTCAAAATTAAGTCTTCACATCCATAAAATTAATATTCAAACTAAACATTAAAAATTGTAAAAGAACTTATCAGCTATAAACTGGTTAATGGTTTAAAAAAATATGTGCTAGACACCAAAGGTGATAGAGCAGTATGGTAAAGTGTTGATAAAAGGGGTTCTTTATTAGAACAGCTAAAAGGATGGAGGGGTAAATGGGGTAGGATAAGCACTGATAGACAGGGAAGGGATTAAGAATTGAAAAGGTGGGGGATTACGTGAGGATGTCCGACAGGTTGGGGGGTCATGGGAGAAAAGAGAAGTAAGGAAAAGCGAGGGTACAGGCTTCAGTAATGCAGGGATATGTGGAACTGAAAGAGGAACATTACATCTGAAAGAGGAACATTATATGAGGAGCATTGAGGTGGATTGGATAGTGACATGAGGTATGAATGTGTGAGATGGGTATGACCTTTTCATAAACAGGCAAGAGCAGTTTCCCAGTGTCTTTTTTGGTAGTGTGGGTACTACCAAGGAGAGATGGAAGGTTTTATGGTTTGCAGTTTATTGGTGGTCAAACCTGATAAGAATGATTGCCAATGGTTATAGTGGGAAGTTTTGAAGTGGTGGAAGTAGTTGGTGGCTGGTATGTCTGAAAAGTGGGGTTGGTGGGTTGTGGACATGGAGGCAGAGGTTGCCAAGGCATGTGCTTGTTAACTGCTGGGGATCCTGACATGACTGCATTCCAGCAAAATAACTGACTTCTATCATGTAGACAAATAAAACAACTGGTCTTGTATCTCATAGACTATTGGGTTCATAAGGTATATGGATTATATGAGTGACATTGAGGTGTATGACTCGGTAAAGATGGTGAAAGATGTGGAAAAGGTATAGGATGTAATAGTTCTATTATGCATTTGTCATTGTAGTGAACTACCTCAGCTGCTTGCTTTAGTATTTACCCAGTAACCGAATTATTTTCCTTGGTTCTGACACCATAAAATACTTGTATTAGTTCTCAACTATTATCATTTGTGTTTCATATTTCACAGTTAATGATTAGTCTTATCTGCGATGATGCTTTGTTTCTGCCTGGAATGTGCTAAGTAACATAGTAGGATTATCAGTGTCCCTCCCTTCAAAGAGGGCCAATTAGATGGCTGTACATATGTAGATGGCACTCACATGACATCTATGGTATGCAAGTTTTTGAGCATTTCAGGGAATTAAGGAAAGTAGCACAATGATGCATTGCTTATGTTGGTGCATGAAATGCAGTCTGCTTTAGATAAGGGTCATGTGTCAAGACTTGTCTCGCTGGATTTTAGTGCAGCTTTTGACAGTTAATCATAAGGGTTTAATTTTTAAGTTACAGTCTGTTTGTGTTGGTGGTAAAGTTTTAAGTATCTTAACTGAATTTTACATAGGTAGGCAGCAGTGTGTTCATGTTGATAGTAGTTTTAGCTTGTATTCCCATGTGTCTTCTGGGGTTCCTCAGGGTAGTGGCCCTTTGCTCTTTATCTTATATACAAGTGATATGTGGTGTGGCATTACCAATAAAATGTTGGCATATGCTGATGATACTTCTCTCTATGCTGATATTCCTTCTCCAGTAACTAGGCAACTAGTTGCTGACAGTCTCACTGTAGACCTGATGATGATTCAGATGTGGTGCTCTCAGTGGGGCATGAAATTAAATCCTAATAAGTCTAAAGAAATGATTGTAAGTCGGTCTCGAACGCAGTTGCCTCAGCATCCAAGTCTGCTGATTAATGGAATCTCAATCACTTCAGTGGATAACGTGAAGCTCTTAGGTGTAACCTCTGATTCAAAGCTTACATTTGAATTGCATATTAGGAATATGGCTCGGGCAATTTCATCAAAGTTAGGTATCATTCGAAAGTGCAAGAAAATCTATGAAGATGACATTACACATAGGTGCTTATTTTCTTTTATTCTGCCTCATTTTGAGTATTGTGGTCCTGTATGGTTATCTGCTACAGACTCACACTTAACACTGCTTGATTGTTCTTTTAATTCCATTAAATTTCTCCTGTCTGACTTAAATTTGGAAATTGGACATCGTAGAGTTATTGGAGCTCTTTCAGTCTTATACAAGATTGTAACCGATAATTCACATCCCCTCTATCAGTTTTTACCTGATTTTTATCAACCTGCAAGAATTACAATAAGTTCTATAATCCTCAATTCAATGACATTTGATGGAAGTCGATCGTCTACAAGTCAGTTTTCTAGATGCTTTTTTATTGCTATTTGTAGACTTTGGAATTGATTGCCTTCAGAGATTGTAACTTCAACTCTTGATTAGTTTAAAAGATCAGCTAACATGTTTTTCTTAAGTAAATAGCTGACTTTCTATTCTTTCATTCTTTCTTAGCTGTATCGTGACCTGCACTGACACCTTTGGTGGTATAAATCTCAATTTTTTCAGTGTGGCTCTTTATAAAGCTTACTATAATAATAATAATAATAATAATAATAATAATTAGACATTGTCACATAGAGAGGGATCGTTAGTCTGTTGGGGCATAAAGCATTACAATGTTGATAAATGAAACATAGTCCTTAGAGCTGCACAATTCAATATGGGAATACATGGAATCAAGTGTCCGTTAAATAGCGAATCATCTATTTATGAGAAAAGTTATTCAATTATCAACAAAATCTTACACAGAATATCATCTACCGTAAGTAATAAACTGTGAAATTAATTGGTGATATTTCTGCCCTTAGCAAAGATTATAATGCTACTGGCATTATGTAGATGACA
This sequence comes from Penaeus vannamei, assembly GCF_003789085.1. Lineage (NCBI taxonomy): Eukaryota > Metazoa > Arthropoda > Malacostraca > Decapoda > Penaeidae > Penaeus > Penaeus vannamei. The sequence goes on along the minus strand of NW_020869313.1, from coordinate 343,681 downwards.
TGGTAATTCTATTTACAATAAAGGTCATCAACCATGATATAATATCCTTCAACTAAAAAGGGTCTAACAGCAACTCAGGGAGTAATGTGCAGTAACTGTCTGCACACTTTCAATATCTATTTATTAAAAACAAAAATCATTTATATAACAAAAAGTAAATCCTCTATGAAATGGAAATATTATGACTGGATAAACTCGGTAAATGATACCTGACAGAAGAAAAATACATGGATAGAATGAGTGAAAACAAATGCTACAGTGAAAGATGCCACAAAATCTGGAATTAGGGTCATAACAGAAGAAATGTAACAAGTGAATGAAAACTATAAGCAAACATAAAATTGAAATTTTCTAATAATGCCAAAATTATTGTCAGCCTACTGTGCATTTTATCTGCCATGTATCTGGAAAAGCAAATATTCAGAAAAAAACAAACTTTATAATGATCACTCTGCAATAACAAATTTTTTTACTTAAATATCAAGTTAGATTTACCTTGAAAGCAGACTTCCAGGGACATGAAATATAAATTGACTACTAGATACTCTACTAACAAAGTTTCAAGAACAAAGTGGACCATAATCATTTGAAAAAAAAAAATCCCACATAAAAAATCTAAATATTGGTTTACTGAAGTTACAAAAGAGTTCTGAAAACGGAAAACAGATAATCAGATATGGAAATTACATTCAAACAAGAGTAACCATTCATTTTTTTTTTTTTCATCTAGCTTTTCTTCAGAAAGTCATCATCAACCATATCAAAAATAAAGATTTGGCTATAGAGTGACAGCACAGTGTGTAGACATAGTAGTAGTGATATTTCCACTTACAAGTGTTCTTTTACCTTTATTCATCAAACATGCTCTTCATGCAACAACAAGGCTTACTTACTTTAACTGTTTCTTATGCTCTTAGACAAGTAACAGTGAGATTATCAGTGACAAAAGTAAGAGTGAAGAAACTTTGATGCACTGCCAATAGGCACTATGAACCCTCACAATCATTATAAATGTTCAGTGATATACCATATTAGAGAAATCCAGATCCATATCTTTGCTACTAGCAGGTAAAGACATTGCAAGTTGGGGGTTCAATAAGTACACAACTGGAAACTTTTCCTTTTTTTCAAACAGCAACTGCCATTTCATTTATCATAGAAAATATGAGTGGCTGACTTAATAGTGCATGAGTGCATGGTAAATGTACAGGTTTGTTTTGGCATATATCACACATATTCCTCTGCACAACTGACCCACTCCTAATGTGTTAAATTTCCTAAGAAAGCAAAAACAAACAAAAATATATAAATAAATTCATTTCAATCTGATCATCTTACAAAGCAATTCCAGCATACAATATGATTTAGATGAGAATGCATTGAATGTGACATTTGTGAATGCACAGTATCTGAAAACTCACACCAAATTCCATACCAGATTTTGTAATATCCCAAAAATATATATATACTTTTTAAAGAATACAAAACATCTTAAATTATCTTCCTCTTCCATCAACCAAATGTCAAAGTTCATTAAATTTTCATCAGTCATTAAATAGAGTTGTATTTACTACATATGACTGGCCTCTGGCATCTTCTCAAGATCTTCCTGTCCCAGCTGTTTTGAGCAGAATAAGCAAGGCAACTGCCCTAGCCTCATAGCTATTCCACAATCTCTATCAACCATGCAACTCTGCCAACTTCACATCCATTTCCTTGCCCACTGACCACCCAACTCATGCCCATTCACTTGCATCTTTCATTTGTTGTTGTGTTTGTTTTGTAGATGTTCTAATTGTTATATTTGATTTTAGTTTGCTTATATTAGCAACTAGCAGTTTTTCCTTTTTTACTAATTGCTGACTGGGGTAAATTGGAACACTATGTGGACTGGTCTGATATGGAACCCTTGCCTTAATTGAGTGCTGGGATCTATATCAATATCATTTTTCATTATAAGGAAGAAATAAAAGTATGAAAACATCAACAATTTATAGTAATCATCACTTACCAAACTATAAAATTCCTTTTCTCTATCTAAACACAGAAAAGTCAGAAATGTTCTACCTTGTTCTATTTTTCCACATTCAATGTTCAAGTCTATTAACATGTGTGATGAAAACAGATGGGGTAAATATGGACCTTTAATCAAATACAAAAAGATAATTTAAGAAGACTTGTGTAAACTTGCCTTCATGCTGCTCCTTTACAAAATCTGGAAGAATGTTTCCAAGACCTAAACAACATCACTGCAGGTTTTCAGAAGACACATTAGCATTCAACACTACTGTCTTAAAGATACACTTGATAATAATATCCTAAAAAGCCAGCCACTTACAACAAGAACAGATCACCAGACCAATCTCCTGAGTCTGCCCCCATCAACATAAAACACCCCTCCTACACATAGCCTTGCAATCCCCTCAACATAAAAATATGTGCTAAGTTTTAGTGCCTCCCATGGGTTAGAATAAAAAAATATCTTCACAGATGTAGTTCATTGTAAAACCCCAGTAAGAAGAGCAGAAGATGAGTTGGAAGAGTTAAGTGTTAGAATCATAATAATTTCAGATGCAAAGGTTATCACAAGTAGAAGTAGCATCTAGAGTGAAGGTCTTCAAAAAGGGGCAAGAAAAATTACAAAACAGAGAGGATGCCTTTTTTGGCCAATATTTTAAAGAAATATAAAAACTTTTTTTGTATTAGTCCAAAATCACAACTGAATACGGTAAGAATTACTAGTTTGTTACTCAAAAAGTAACATTTGAAATCAGTTGAAACTCTGGTGTTATAATATTTGTATAAAATCTTTGTTCACCTAATATTGAATATGTGAAAAGGATGGAAGTCTGTCGAAATCTGATGCAAATTCTTAAGTCAACTCAACTTATTTGTAGTCGAAGACTAGTTTATGATAAGAAGTGATAATGATAACCATAATAATAGCATTGGTGATGAAGATAACCATTATGTAATACTACTACTAATAAAGACAATAAGATCAATACCAAAAAGAAGAAGAAGAAGAAGAAGAAGAAGATAAAGATTAGAATAATAATAAATAATAACAACAATAATGATGATGGTAATTATCATAAAAACAAAAATCAATAATCAATAACAATATATAATAATGATGATGGTGATGATGATAACAATATTAATAATAATAACAATATCAATAATAAAAACAATATTAATAATAATAAAAATATCAATAATAATAACAATATAATAATAATAATTTTAACAATAACAAAAATAATAGTTGCTAATAAAAATGATAGTAGTAATAGTAGTAGTAGCAGTAATTAGTACTAATAACAGTAATAGTAGTAGTAGTAGTAGTAATATAATAATAATAATAATAACAATAATAATAATAATAATAATAATAATAATCAATAGTACGTACAAGAATAACAGCAACATTAAAAGTATAATAATACTGAATAATAACAATAATTAAATAACTGAATAATTAACAATAATCAATAAATAAACAATAATAATACAATAATAACAATAATAATCAATAATAATTAATAGTAAGAACAAGAAGATGAACAAGAACAAAATTAATAGTCTCATAATAATAATAATAATAATAATAATAATAATAATAATAATAATAATAATAATAATAATAAAATAAACAACAATGATAATATAAAATAATAATAATATAATAACAATAATAATAATAATAATAATAAATAATAATAATAATAATAAAACAGCAATAACAAACAACAACAACAATAATAATAATAATAATAAAAAAAAACAATATCTATAACAGCAAAAACAATATAATAATATAATAATCATACCATCATCACCACCATCACCATCATCACCAATCTCCATTCATCATCATTAATAACAACTGCTTTACATAATGTGCATGAACTGTAGGATAAGAATATCATACATGCAGTCTTGTCCACTGGGTCCATCTTGAAATTTTCAGATGATTATGATTATTAAACTGACTGAAGCTATTGGAAACTTATCAGGAATATTAATTATAACAATAACAATAATAATGATAATGATAGTAATAACAACAACAACAATAATAATAATAATAATGATAATAACAATAATACCAATAACAATAATGATAAAAACAATTATAATTATGATCAAATTAATAACAAAATTATGGAATCCAAGGTAGTGGCTAAACAAGCTGTGATTAGACAGGCCTACACTCCTTGGTAAATTGGCACTTGCGGAGCTAGGTGTGTAAAAATATCAATGGTAAATATTTTTATGGTTTAAACAAATAAATGTGCACTAGTAAAAAAAAATAAATAAATAAAATATAGACTTTTTGGTGCACCCCTGACATCAACTGAAAAAAGAAACAAAGTAAATGAAAATAAAAAAACTTCAAAAAAATAATTTAGCCCAGTCATGTTGGATGACATCCTATCACATCATGGCAAAACTATCTCTCATGCCGAGTGACATCCTATCATATCATGCACAGTTGAGCCTGCTCAAAGTTGTGTGTGCTAAACATTTGTCTGCTTATTGTTGAGGAGAAAGTTCCTCAAAAGTAGGCTTGAAGAATCTTTTAGTAAACAACTGCTTATGCTACATCCAAGAGCATAGAGAGAGTGGTAAATGTATGTTTTGCAACCTTCTACTGTTTCACTTGAGCACGCAAAGTCCCATGCCTGGCTCAATATAGAAACTGGAAATCCTGTGTATGAGTTAACTGAAAACAAACATAATGAAAATGGCATAATTTCTGGTATTTCTGCAAGCACAATTAATTTCAATTTTCTCATGCCTTTAGACCATAATAAAAGTGATGCTATAATGTAAGGCTAAAACACACATCATAAGAAACATTCTGTATGTGTATAAATCCAACTCCAGTCATCTTTTCACTTTGTCCTTATATATCTATCTCATTTGTATATGATTCACATTCTATTATTATGAAAATCATTACAAAACCAAATTTCTTATAAAGAAAATAGCACTGATCTCATTACAGGTTCATAAGTTCAAATTTTACAAGAACTCCTGTTTTGACTGTAAATAAGCTTGTAATGTGTCCATTAATGATATATACTTTCCTATCAAAACTATTTCCTGAATTCCTGTATGTTAACCATCATATGTGTAAAAAATGATGACAGCTAAGTCATCACTAATAATTAGCTGTGCTCAGGGCAGTTGGCTATATCACTCTTAACAGTACATTTCTTTATGAAACTGCATGCGTCTTTGTTATTTGTTCAATATCAAATCCCAAGAGTGCATATCATTTTTACAGATTTCTTTCTTACTCCATTTTTTTTCATGCTGTTGGAACACACTAATGTTATTTTATAGACCAGCAACTCAACTGTTTTGGCAAATTCCAATTCAATTTGCATTCCTGTTTTAGTTCATTTTAAACTCAATATTTTGATAACCTAATTCAGTTTCAAGTAGAATAGCTCTTTTAGTTTCATTCCTGATTTCTTTTTTCATGTAGCTCTTGCATTTGACAGTATAAATCATTTTGTGCACTTTTTGGAAAAAATAATAAAAATATACATCTAATTGTCAGGTATGCATTGCTTCCTGTTAACAGCTTTATTACATTTCTAAGTTATACAGGTGTTACCAGTTCATGGAAAAATACCAGATGCACAAAGTGAAGCCTGGAGTAACTTTTCTGAAACACAGTCCTTGTATGCTCTCATGGGGTCAATTCAACAGTTCTTACAATGCTCCATCTTCCACAGAAAATAGTTTGTGTGGTAGAAACCCTTGGCAAGCAAGCAACAGGCAGAACAAACCATAATTTAATGGAAGCTGGTGAGGCAGCCAGACAGGCAGAGAACCATGCCTTGCAGAAGCCTATGTAGAAATTCATTTGGTACTGTACTTATAGCTTGCTTATCTTTTAATACCTCTTATAATCCTGCTTTTCTTGCTGTGTAAGATGTGTAAGGTGTACCTTTCATAGATATACAGGAATCCAGGAGTAAGCTCTCAATGTAATCATACTGCCTGATGCAACTGTCACTGTGTAAGAAGAGAAATCAAAATATTATATTGTTTCTGTTATCTCTCCTAGTCAAAGCTCTCTTCTGATGTATGATACCAGCTTCTAAAAGCTGAATGGGGATTACATCACTACATGCTTTTTACATTTTCTTTCCCGATATTATTTTCAATCATATGTTAGCTGAAGTAGTTAACTGTGATACAAGCCAAGAAAATATGACAGGACTTCCATATGTCCATGACCTAATTCCTAACTCAAATCCCTGGCAAAAGATCACTACACAAGATATTTTAGTTGTGTACATTCCACCTTTTAAATCTGATCTCCATGGTGACATCTTTTCCAACTACCTAGTCATGCAGATACACTGCAGATACTCAGAAAATGAAGTGATATATTACCTATATGCATTATAGTCTCCTAATAATAATAGTGTTGGAATATCTTCTTCAAACACACTTTTTCAACATTCTGAGCTGATCTCAATGCTAAAAAATGAGATATATATATAAAAACAATAAATAGTAGCAGTGGACCTTAGAATTATTCTTCTTATAATGTTCAGCTAATGTCAGGATTCAGGTCAAGGTACTGTATCCTTGGGAGTTACTCTCTAGGAGAATTTATCAGAAAAACCTCAGAACATTTACTGGCCTAAAACAAAAAAGTTGAACTTTAATAGCAGGAAGCACTTATTCTAACAAAATATCACACCATAACCTCCACTAAAAGTGAAAAAAACTGACAGAGCCAGACATTTTGGAGCATCTCTCAAAAGGGAATATAAAGTGGATCTTAGATATAAAGATTGAAAGTGAATCTTAGTATATATGCTGAAAATACGTAAAATCTGAACATCTAACTATGTGTGACACTATAGCCACCCCGGACACATGTATATGTCTTATGACTCGCTCTAGCAAGTAAACAGGGAGGGCTAGCTGTACACAGGAAATGACGAAAATGCTAGATGGTTACCATTAGTGAACAGAATGACTGACACACAAAAAACGTTGGCACTGTCAGTGTAGAATTAGCAAATTAACCCTGTGGTGACGGCGCCTGATTTATTTGTGTTGAAATGTTACACAACAGTCTAGACTTTGTGGCTAGGACTAAGCTGTGTACAGTTGACCCACCCGCTGTGAGTCATGACGCAGTTTCCCATCATAGGCTGTTATGTCATGATGACTATGGCCTACACTATCAATAAGGGGTTAAATCTACTCTTAGAGTTGGATTTATAAGTTGTAGCAACTATAAGCACTAGAGCCTTGTCTTATTTGTTAATTAAGTACAGCAGCCTACATTGCCAGCACAAATTTTACACCAAGGTTAGGGTAAATTACAAATGGCCAAGCATAAAAAATCACAATAATATGGAATACTTATGCATTAATTCATATATCAATCAAAACAATCAAGAAAATATATATTAAACCCTGTTGAATTTTAAAGGTAAATGAGTTGTAAGTTGAGTATTGCAAAAGGTTAATTACTTATGAACCACCTTTAAGTTCTATAAGACTTTCCATTAACATCAAGCCACTATTCAACAGGGGCATTGGACGTTACAGCTGACAGTGACAACTACCAGCCTATATATTACATAGGCAAAGGAAAAGAGGGGTCACGGGGCAACACCTTCACTCTAGAATGGAAGGGGGTAGGACCCAACTTCTGCCCCCTCCCCCCCACTCCTCAACTTTCAATGACATTCTCAGTAAACCAACAAAGAGTGCAATTCCTTAGTTTTCCAGTTGTTGAGAATACTGACCTCCTACAACTGGTGTTCAAAATTAAATAACTATTAGGTCAAGTATTATCAAAATAAAAAAGTCTGAATTTTTAGTGCAGTAGTTATTGAGTTTATCTCTAAAACTGCTAAAATCCAGGAGCTTCCAAGGCCTTTGCCACCTGGACCCCATCAGGGGCCTTACAGCCCCTAGGACCCACAGCTAGTTTTCGGGGAACCTACTTTGCTCCCTCACTTCAAAATATCTTCCTATGATTATGTATTAGCATATATATAGCTAGATACATAGGTATTCCAAACCAGTCACCTCAAGCTTCATTCTCCAGACCTAAACTTCCCCCTCCCCCCTTACAGGAGAATCTCTTCACCCCAATGTCACCAGGAAAATGTGATGTTCACTGTAATTCACTGTAGACCCAGTGACCTCACTTGAGTTTCCCCTTACTACTGACATTATAATCATTACAACTCTATAAACAATACTAATAGTAATATAAAATAAAACATCTCTAAATATCAAGGAAAAGGACAAACAGATGAGATAGGCCACACTCACTGTAGGTCATTATGCCATCCCCAGCAGCACTGGTTAATGGTGTATGTACTATTTGCAAATATTTTCAGTTTTGAAAAGAAAAAGAAAAAAAAAGAGAGAGAGAGAGGGAAAAAAAACACAGAAAAGCATATGCCAATCTATTGATTGAAGAGCTACTTCCTACACCAATCTATATGCATTCTATATGGTTCATCACAATTGTAATTGTGATTAACCTTTTTCTTCAACCTACATCTGTACTGATCAGGATAACCACAAAAATCTAATTAATCATTAATGAATGCAGCAAGAGTTTTGTGTTAAGTGCTTGCTCAGTCACAGTTAATGCAATGTGGTTATATTCCTGACTAGACAAAAAAAATATTTACTAAGGCTTTCTCTTTGCCATCTATTAAGTGGTGTGAAGAAATCTGGTGATGCCTATGGCCAACTTCTTGCCCCAAAGACTCAGGTATATGGCTTAGTACTTTGGCCACCTCCCCTCTGCATGCCATCAAATCTATTGAAGTGCTTGTCTTGGAATCTTATTCAGAAACATGTAAAATGCAAACACAGAAAAAAATAAAAATAAAAATAAAAAGTGATAGAAAACCTCACACAAAAATTTGGTAAATGATTTTCAGTAATTGTAGTAAATGGACAGAATTCATAGAGATTAAGCTGCCTGAAATAAACCATATAAATCAGTAACACATATATTAATCAATTGTGACAACAGTTTGTCATGAGACAAAATATGGGTATAGCCATCAACACATTTCTCAGGAATATTCAGTAGAAGTATCATGTTGATAACTGTTAACCTAATAATACCGGGTAAAAAAAACTTGGCCAGTGGAAACACTTGCAGGGTTGTTGGCGTGATCAAAGGTTTCCCCTATTTGCATCAGACTCGTTTGGTAGTTTGCAGGCAATTAGGCCTAAAAGCTTGTATTTTGATGTAACTTTTAAAAATACAAAAATTTTGAAGGTTTACCTTCACTTTAGGTGCTATTACCTGGAAGCCTTACCATAGAAATGAAGGTGCTACTAACAGAAAAAAATATGTCTGATGAACAACAGCGCGAGAATGGTTGTGATATGATGCCACCCGCAACTTTGTACATACATGACACACGGAGATATAGGGTTAAGCATGCATAAATGTGCTAGTGCAAAGGTGAATGTCTTGGAAAACTTTAGGGCATCAGCTGATGGCTTCTCTACTGCACCAAAATTGATAATGCAACATCCAGTATTGGCACACATAAAGGCAAAGTAAAGTGTGAAGCAATTTTCTGAATATTTACATAGGAAAATAATGTGACATTTCATAAATATTGCTAACACTTCACTTTTTAAATACTCTCACCATAATCAGATATCCAAATTCTTAGAGCTTATCAGTAATTTTATTTTGTAATATAGTAATAAAATTCAATATTTTTTATCCTGAGCTCATGGCAATATAGTCCTGATACAAAATTTAATAATGTCAAAAATGGAAAATCCTGGAGACAACAGATGGGTCTGGGGGGAACTCCTTACCATTCTGCCTCTCCAAGACTTGCAACAGTAATCCATTCAGACAGAAGAAGCTGGGAGAACAAATCTTCTGATCCAAACATGCAAATTCAGCAGGTAGTGAGCCCCATGTGGTGGGTGTCTACATAGAGTCAGGCAGGGAACAGGCTTTCCCTGAGGCTTGAGGCATGCCAACTTTGTGTGAAATGTGTTGGATAATCTCCTCTGAACCTCAACTGAGGTGCCAATGACAATGCACTTCCAAATTCTTCTTTCATTAACCTTAACCTAGCTTTTTTCTACCTTAAAACCACAATATTCTATGCATGTCACCCAACATATACCACAATAATCTATTTCTTAACTTCTCTTTACAGCAAGTCTATTTGGTCTACCTTCATCTATCCCAAAATTGACATATAAAAACATATTACAAATTTTCTCATTTCTAACTTATGTGTCCTCATTTTACATCTCTGGAATCCAAGATAATGGGGATGTCCAAACAGGATAGAGGAAACCCCACCCAAAGTTAGGAAAAAAAAAAGTTAAGATAATTGTCTTCCCTTTGCATGCCTAAAAACAATAAGCTCACTAACACAAAACTTTGGCTGTCCCATGGGAAAAGCAATTCAAATCTTTACAAAAACTCTTATGAAGTTTATCAATATTTTTTTTCTAATTTTCTCCCTGTTACAAAGTTATGTGACTCAAGCACAGAGCCATCCAGTAAAAAAAAAAAAAAAAAAAAAAATAAATAATATAATAATAATAAGAAGAAGAAGAGAATTTCTAAAAAGTATCTATAGGTGCGGTTCAACTGACTTTGTGTATGTGCATGTCTGGCCGTAAGCACAGCTATCTGGGCTGAATCATATCACTTTGATGCGAAATCTTGGGGCCAATATGAGCCAGCAGTAATACAACTGAGAGCATCTTTTTCCTCAGGCATCTCCAGGCTTTCTAGGGTGCAATTTAAAACTACTGACTATAATTCACTTAAATTATCAATACCTTTAAGTAACTACAAAGTCAACAAATGTTATATTAGAGGTTTTATATAAAACATTTAAGATTACCACAAAATTATTTTTTTATTACCAAAAACAAATAAGCAAGAACTGGATAATTTGAAACTGAAAATCAAGACTTGCATCGATGTCAAGATTTACTGAATCAGTAAATCAGTTCTGTTTTCCTTTCTTCATAACACATGTCCAATGAAACATGAAACTACAGTGAAAACAGGGAATAAGTCCTTGTGCTCCATGTTGCTAAAACAAGAAGTACTACACACAGTGTTATTTAAGCAAGAGGTATGTGCGGTCTGGTGTGGCGGTGTTTTTCACAGTTGAAATATTACATCTGGCTAGGCATCCCGGACACAGCTCATGTCATAAACAAATAAAGCCAGTTGAATAGCGCCTTAATAAGGGATTCCTTCCCTATGACGGAATCCTTAAAACTTTTAATTTTTAAAAATTAACAATGTATAGTATTACCATAATCAAGGAAAGGCTTGTCAAAAATTGGCATGCTTTTTTTCTGAATTTTTTCACAATGAAAGAGATGTAAATGGTGTCTGCTAATATAGCTGGAACTATATTATTAAGTTTCTTTCAGTCACATACACAATATCACTTCTTGGCAACTCCCTTTGTATGCTCTCCTCTCCCTGAGCCAATTAATCATGTTCTCTCATCTCATTATTCTTTTGAATGGAATACAATAAATGTGAAGTAAATGTCATGCAGGCAGCCCTTTGATCTTTTCATCTCCCACATTCCCAATTGACATATCACACAATAACGTATATATCTTCTGCTATATCATTGTCTTTTTACTATTCAGACTTTTAGATACTTAAATATGCACCTTAATACACATTTTACTTTTTTATTTACTAAAATACAAGTTTCCTCTGTTTATTTACACATTCATAGTAAACTATCCCACTGTCACTCATAAACAATGGGTTACTTTTTGAAGTTTGCAGTCTACTGACACTATTAATTCTAAATATATTAGTAAAATATATATTTTCATAAAATTCAGCTCTTGAAAAATGTGCAAACAAAATCTGCCATAATGAAAGCTGTAAAATCGGGCCTTTTTTGTAGCTTTGGATACACAAATGTTGGAGGCTTTGCAATTAGTAACAATTAGCCTATAAACTTTCTTCATAGTCTAATATGTAATGTTCCTCATAAGACTGCACCTTGGTAGTAAGCAAGTATGAATGGGTTGAAGTGGGAAGTTTTAGAAAAGTAGCCTTCAGATATTTTCACAATGGTGGTGAGGAAGCTTACAACACCTAAAGAGGAGTATATAATTCACTTTTCTGATTTGAACTTCTCAATTCAAGCCTTGAAAGAATTGCTGAACAAGAAACTTATCAATACAAAGAGGACACACAAATGAACCAATAAATACAATAAACCTACTATTAACCATTAAAAGAGGACAATTATATAAGAACCCCTTTCAGATGATGTAATGATGAAGGAAAGAAAAATTGTATAAGCAATAACTATAGTTGAATGTAAAGAAAGCCATTAGTACAAAAGCAAACCCTTTCATGTGCAATCACCTGGCCCTTTTCCCATCTTTCAGCTAGTTATGACATATCAAAAATTCATTGACAGGAATTAAATAGTATGAGATAATGTGGGTATTTCATACTTCACAAAGCAAAATGAGCAATTATACAATCATTGTTTTACTGCTTTCATCTAACATTGTGAATATGTTTGAAATAGGTTTTTTGCCGTTGCAAACATATGCATGGAGAGGCATGTAGTCCACATTGGCACATGAGCTCCTTTTGCATTGAATTAACCCCTTGGACCCTTTGGCAGCTGCCCAGGTGACGTGATGATGCCGTCAGCCGGGCAGGTGGACCGCAGCCCAGGTGACGTGAACAAACCGTCAAGAGCGAAAGCCAGAGTGACGGAAAAGACTCGCCACGAGTGCAAAAACCTCTTGGAGTCTGATTTGACTCACTTGGCACTTAGAAGGGAGTTTTAGCATTATTCCCATCAATAAACGAACGTGGAACGTAACATGCATAAGCAGTAACTGGAAGAGCGCCAGCTCCAGGGAGGATGCCATTTCTATGCTGCGCACCATATTTCTGGCTGCTGTGACCAACGGCACAGGTTGTACTACGTAAAATTGGAAAAAAAAAGGAGATATATGACACAAATAACCAAATGTTCCTTTTTTTTCTTGCACTGAGCTATTTACTACTTAGAGATATGAAATGGAGTCTGTGCACACCCGGGATGTTGGCCACTTACATAACTCATAGCCCGGGGTTTTCAGCTCAGTGATGTTCAAGGAAAATAGAGATGGCTGTTGGAGAAGAATCCGGGGAGAGGGGAAAGTATTAGATGTCAAAGATTATAGGGTGTTATAGGAAAGTATAGTAACGAAAAGGGAAAAGAGGAAAGTAAATAAAGTAGAGCAGGGATTAGAAAAATGGGAAAGGTTAAGGGGGTAGAGCGGCTGAGTGAATTAGGAACATTGTTCAAGGAAAACAGAGGTGGCTGTTGAAATAATAGGAGTAGAATCTGGGGGATTAGAAAGGGGAACTGGGGAAGGTGGTGAACTTTCAGGAAGAATGTCTGGAGGGGAGGGATCTGGAAAAGGACATTGTTGTGATAGAGTCGGATTTGTGTCAGTATTCAAGTGGGAGCAGTAGAGAGGGTGGGGTATGCTGGGATGGTGTAGGAAAAAGGGGAGTGGAGACCAAACTAGGCCTCACATAAAGTGAGGCCTTGTTTGTCTGAGGACTGCTACCTCATATTCAAGCTTATAGGCAGGGCAGCTCCTATAAAATACATTATGGGAGTCTCCACAATTAGCACATGTACGTGACTGAGCAGGGCAATTTGAATGTTCATAACCAGGTTGGGCACATAGAGGGCAATAGGCTATGGAGCGATAGTGTTTGGCTGGGTGGCCAAAACGCTAACATTTCTGACACTGATGAGGAAGGGGTTGATATGGTAGGATATGGTAGGACAATCCACCAATATAAACTTCATGGGGGAGAATATGGCTACAGAAGCTAATCTTGGCAATATTGACATAAGACTTACGCTGGCCTATGGGAGGAATAGTGTAACAATGTACTGCCACTGCATCATAATCATTAAGGCAGGTAAGTAAGTCATTTTCACAGTCTGACCAGACCTTGTTGTAGATAGGAAAAGCAATTTGGGGGATAGAAACAGTTCCAGTACACGTATTAACCCATTTACAATGGGTGTCCCACATATAAGACACCCAGAAGGGGAAGGGAAGGGAAGGGGGGGGGGGGGGGGGGAATTGCCAGGCATCCCGCTGGTGTGACACTATATCCGGGCTCGCAGAGTCATCCCACAAAAATATTACGGTGTTAGTGGGTTAAGAGAGGGATGAGGTTCAGCAGGTTTGCCAGTGAGGTCAGTTACGGTTGATAGTGCACGAGCTTGGGATTCAGATGTAACTGTGACAAGGCATGAACAATCTGAGCGACTGCAAACGGTAACCAACGCCTACTTGTTTTTGGAGGCAGTGTTGAAAGAAAAAGGTATTCTCAGAATAGGGGGTTGTGGAAGGAATCACAAAGATTCGATCCCACTTGGCTGGGCCAAGTACTCAAAAGATTTGCAGAGGTAGAGGCAGTAGAAGGATGAGGGCAAGAGGAAGATGAGGTGCTGTGGAGTAGTTCTGTGGGGGTGGGGGGGGAAGGAAGACAATAAGGCTGAAGAGTAGTAATAAGAGAAGAGGGCAGAGACATTGATGAAGACAGTGCAGTAGAAGATAGTGGGGAGAATGTTGAGAGAGAGGAAGGGGTGCTTCCTGGAGATTGAGAAATAACCTGGGTGAGTGTTTTGGAATGGTTAGAGTTGTCAGTAAGTGTAGAAGAGGGGGTAATAGTATCAGTGGTCAGAGCTGTGGTCAAAGGTGGGGCAGGGGTCAGAAAACCATCAAAATCAAATTTAGATATGCTAGTTGATGAAGGGACAAACCTTAATACGCCTATTAAGGGTAAAGAATCATAGTTGTAGCCAAAATTAAAAAAATAGCTAAAAATCGGCGGCGGAGCTTGAGTCTGTCCGCCGCCCGGCCGCCCGCCGCTTTTGCCGCGGAGCACGGCTCCGAGACAGCATCGCACTAACTGTTTATTTTTTCCCTGTGTCTCATATATGTAATGGGGAGGGGTCAGAAAACCATCAAAATCAAATTTAGATATGCTAGTTGATGAAGGGACAAACCTTAATACGCCTATTAAGGGTAAAGAATCATCATTATTGGCCATGGTGAGCCTGAATAAAATGGGGTAAAGAAACGGTCTACCCCTCAGGGTCCCCATAAGGAGTGAGGGCTAGGCAATTAACCACGGGAATACCGTGCCCATGGCTCCCTGAGGCTATTCATGACTGACACAAAGCCAGCCTTTCATCCTTTCAGCATAGCTCTCACACCTTAGGAATGGGATAGAAGACAGGGATGAAGAAAATACCTAAGAGGATTGGAGAGACGGAAAGACCAAGCAAAATTAGTTGAGGTGAAGGCTAAGGCCCAAGGTAGGGGTGATCCCCTACTTTGGGCCTCAGTCACCAACTCCTAAGCCCTCCCACGACAACAACGAGCATGGTATTAGGAGGAAGGTTTTTTATGCACAAGCATTTTTAGCCTTTTTTGCCCTTTTCCAATGTCCATGTCTGTCATTTGATTTGCTTTACCCAATAAGTAACATTTTGTTATTTGTACAATTTATTCAGTTTTTTTCGTAGTCAATATTCTGTACTACAACCAGCAATGCCAGTCATGGCAAGCAAGAATAGGATGTCAAGCATGGAAATGGCATCCTCTCTGGAGCCAGGGCTCTTCTGGTAATGAGTCACAGACATTACACTCCATTCTTGATTATCAATGGAAATAATGCAAAGGCCCTTTTCTAAATGCCAAATGAGTCTAGTCATCCTTCAAAAGGTTTGTGCACTTATGGTGACTTTTCCGACACCCCGGCCTTCAGTTGAAATGCTCATAAACACAAGTTTGGGTCACCCTGGCCCATATCCAGATCTTCCTATCAACTGGATCATAGAGGTTAATGAAGCAATAACCAGGACCACTTCAACAGATGATTAGGGGACCTGAGCCATATAACATGTTATATGCTGTAGTGCTTACACTGCCCTTCACTCTTCCAGTGGCAAGTCACTCAAGAGACTTTTGTGAATCTTTCATCAACAGACACCAGAGATATTTGCATACATTTTAATAGTTTGCAGATAAGAAAATGAGTCAAACTAATGGTGAAGAGAGTGTAAGCCATTCTCATGCAGCTGGCAGCAATAAAAGAAGTTGGTTAACCCACCTATGACGGATGTCACACACGAGACAACCGGAAAAGTAAACCTTGCCGGGCATCCTGCCGGTGCAACACTAGATCAGAGCTTGCGTTCTGATTTTGTCACCCGTGGCAGGTGGCACGCGGGCAGGTTTCCTGGACTCGTCCGCACAACAATTTTATTTTCAGCTTGAAAATGTACCATCGCTAGTAGGTTAAGACAAGAACTGGGGTTCGGACTTGATTGCCACTCTGTCATTTGCATACATTGATTGCCCTTGTCCCATTTACCATGCGTCTGGCATGCCACTTTTTGTAAACAGAGATCTACTTGCCATGATCATATGAGCTATCAAAAACTGACAAGTTATTTTGCCATGTCTTTTTCAGCCTAAATGTGACAGAAGTAATGTCCACTAACTGCTCTGAAAATGCTGGAAAGTTTTCATAACCCACGTGTACCATACCATCCACATATACCAACACCCTCAATAAGCCTTCCTCTCTCTTAGTCAATTATATAGTCATGTTTCCTGACTATCTTTTTTTATGTAAATGGAATTTAGTGAGTGAAAAAATTATTCCAGTAACTGTAGGCATATTTCCTCCAACTAACAATTCATGTAGTACCCAATTTCCCTTCCATAAATATACTATTATGAGTTATAATCTTTCCATTTATATACATTTTTACATTCATATAAACATTTGTTCTTTTGTTTTATGCTTTTTATTTTCCTTTCATGCTAGTTTACTTTCACTGTTCAGCATATATTTGATATATGACAGTAAAATATGAATTTTGTAAAATCAAGCTCTTGAAATATCAATGACCAAAATCTGTCATGTGAAATGCAAAACATCAGCCATCATTTGCAGTTTGGTTAGGAGCGTGTGTGTGTGTGTGGGGGGCAACAAAAAGTAAAAATGTTTGAAATTTTATGGGGTTCAATAATGTGGGGAGTGAAGAGGCTTACCTAGAGCTGGCACTGATGTGTTAAACTTTTAATCCTTTAAACATTCAGTATCCCAAGAAGTTGGTTATATATCCTTTACTGTCTACAGAACAATAATATCTGTCCACAATGAGATACATGTTATCATTAATTCTATCAAATTGTAGAGCAGTGATGCCAAAACCCTTTTATGATGTGTTGACGTCATAGATGTCATGAGATTTTGTTTGGCAGGATACTATGGTGTGTGGAGATGTTACAACTTTGAAAGATAACATTTCAATAAGATATTTTGTGTTGAGGAAAGTAATTTCTGGAAACACAAGATGAATCATTGACACATCATTCTGAACACAGTCCTAATTACTTGTAATGTTCTAACAAATCTGTTCCAAGGGATAATCACCTTTCTTCAATATGCTTACACCAGTCAATGTCTTACAAAAGACCTTTGGACTAACTCACATACACCACAAGACTGAAAAAGTAAAAAGTATGGAATGCACTACCACAGGCAAGATAAGCCCCCCTCCTGCAAAACTACATGCACAGCTTAAACATCCAGATATGAATGACACTTAGCAAATTTCTGCCAAATCACCAACAGGTTACAGTCAGCACTACACTAATACACTATTATTGTAATCAACAAGCTTTCTAATCTTTCACTAGTTGCAGAATTTTGTCCTTCAAATTCACAGATATAGGATAATCATAATCTCAATTTACTGCAATGAGCTCCCTATGATAGATGCCATCTAAATGTACTTAGACCTTTGGTACACAGAGTTCAGAATTATCTCCATAAATGCTCTAGGAATTTTCAAGTTAAAATCACAAGTTCTCTGGGATAAATGAAAAAATATAAACTGTAAAGAAATTAATCTGTCGCATATGACTTGTAGGCCCGGTCAAAATGAATAGTGTGGGCTAGGCAGTGCCAAGGCCTCTTGACTCCCTTTTTATAATGCAAAAGCTTTTTTTTTTTTTTTATTACGTTTTTATAAGGTTTATATTTATAATTTTATATGCTGCATTCAAGATGGTAATAGACTGTTCTACTCACACAGACTAGATCTTCTCACTCGGTAGTTTATAAATAACATTTACTTTTGTATTATTCAATTTTCTGTCACACACAGTGCATCACCAGTGATTGCAAGCAGCGATAGGATCCTGAGCATGTAAAAAGTGTTGTCCATGGAGCCAGAACTTTTCCAACATGGGTCATGGAGGGTACATTCTCTTTTACTAGAAAAAATAATACCACAATTATCTGTCCACTGGATAACCCCAGTCCTTTATCAAAATTTTCTATGATAGCATATCTTTTTGACACTTTACTTATATCCAATACTTATTAAATAATCTATCATTTTCTCATATTTTTCAAGTACATCCACTGAATATAAATAAAATTTCAAATATTAAACATGTTGCAAAATGTTGAACATTTGCTTGCATACTAAATATTGGTACAATTAATAAGGCACTGATTCTAATTTCCAAAGCTATATCCTAAAGAAATATTCTTGTGGAATATATCTTGAGAATTCTCTTTAGGCATACACTGGATAGTATATTGTGGTATAATATGTACGCATTGTAATATTCACACTGCTAGTCACATGAACATTTTACCTGCTTACCTGGATGCAGGTTAAGTACCACTATTTGTATATAACATCATAAAAGGGTTTCTATGATATTACTATCATTTCAGCATCTTTTTGTAAGAACATTAACTGATTGCACATTAACCTGATGGATCTGGGTGCCTCATGGCTCATGAGGAAACAAATATCCAGGTATCTGCTTTTTTTGAGTGATGACTCTTCCAGGTGTATCCTGCAAGCTTGCCCACACAAAAACACATGGTATTAAGACGTCTTGCCTACTCTCCAAAATGCTATTAGCACTTTCACTGCAAACACAATTTTACTTTTCTTTTCTGAAGACAATATTTGTTTGTTAAGATGAGAAGTTTTTACTCTGTGCAATAACAGTAACAAAACATAACACTGTGTTATTCGTTACCCCCTAACATTTTTCAGTTTCCCCACCACAACCTGTTGAAACAAGAACAAAGGGCAGGAATAAGATCTTTTACATGGACATAGTATCCTCCCTGAAGACAACCCTCCCAAGCATAGCTCACACAAAGTACACTCCACACACATAGACCAGTGGAAATCTTGCAAAAGCATGGGAATGAGCTCCTTCCTGGAGGCCTGTCCTGTCAATTCACCTCCAAGTACTTTGCACACTTATGATGGGATACCACCCACCACTCAGCAGCATTTCCCCAAGGTGAGACATTTCCAACAACAGCTACTGGGCCTTTTATTTTTCCATGACAATATGTCTCTTTAACCTTCCCCTTTGCCAGATGCTCCAATGATCTGGATCCAATCAGTTAATGAACTTCAAAAGAAAATGGTTTCAGTAATAAACTGTATACCATGACTGTGTTTCATATTTGGATAAAAGTACAAAAATAAGCCACCTAGCTATTACTCCATAATACTGCCCATCTTATGTTCAGAGGTGATCCTCTAAAGCTTGGTATTTCCACAATTCTAGCATTCCTCAGAAATGACCACATGGTGTTGGATGAAAGGTGGTCTACCTGAAACTCACTTCCTATCAATTAAATAAGTTCTTTCAAGGTGACATTTTATTCAACAACTTCCTTGAAAGACTGATGTGTAGCATCCACATATAAATTTCTATCATTATTCAGTCATTTTTATTCCATGATGAAGCATTTATCCTCCAATTTGTACTGAACAATATTGCATAATGTCATCTTTGATATAAGAAAGGGCTGGACATATCAGTTTTATAGGAAACACATTTAATGAGGGCTTTCATATTTACCATATATGCAGCTAATGGAATGTGATTTGTTAAGTTGACAAATGTGAATTCAAAGACTAAATGTCTCCTATTTCTCACAAAAAAAAATATGATACAAAACTCCTTGGTAGCAATGATGGCTATAGCCGTCATAACACAATACCCTACGACATGTAAATGTGCGGGTGAGATGGTAAAACATAGCTTAGGCCAAGCCACAAACTCTAGACTGTTGCATGATATTACATCACAAACAAGTCTGGCCCTATTACAGTAGGGATGATCTAACAAGTTGATATCAATTAGATGACTGAATTTCTCATATTTAGCCTATACATGGAATTTGATTTTAATAAATCATGTATACAACCTGAGAGTCATGTAAATATAATTTTAAACCAATCACAATAAGTATGAATTTAGTCTGAAAATCTAAAAACATCAATCTGAGAAGTGGGCCACAATACTGAACTAGACTGTATTACAGACGTATGTTTTGCGGACTTCAAGAGAAAATTCAGTTAACCCCTTGGATCCAGGCGACGTGACTATCATGTCATGAAAAAAAATTGGGCTTAGGGCCAGGTGACATGAACATGTCATGATGGAAAAATTTGACCAAGGGCCAGGGTGATGCAAACATGCTATCATGAAAATTTTGGCTGAAGGCCAGGGTGACAGGAATGAATCATCATGAGTGCACAGAGCTCTTGAACAGTGATTAGACTCAGTTGGCATTTAGGAAGGGGCTTTTGCATTATTCATGAGTTACTGAGTGTGGAATGTACCATCCATGTGCCATGACTGGAAGAGTGCCAGCTTCAGGAAGGACATTTCTCTTTCCTGAATATCATGAAAACAAAAAAATGACACAAATAACAATGTTACTTATTGCACAGAGTTATAGACTATATAGAGAGATCATATGGAGTCTGTGCAAGGAAAACATTCAATTACAATCTTTATACAACATATGAAATGATGAATATAGACCTTGGAAAATAAAAAGCAAAAAATGCTTATGAAGAAAAAGATAATAGCACTGCAAAGGGAAAGCAAGGAGTCTTGACACCACACATGAGCATTTGTGTGCACCCAGCCTACAAGCCACACACCTAGGAAAGACACCAATCAAGTAAACCTAATGTCTGGATTTTGGGCCAAATGTGCAGAGCGAAGTAACATGATCCAATAGGTTAATATTTAACAAAACTGAATATCAAAGGACAAAGATGCCATATCAAGGAGTGGTTTTTAAAAAATCTCCACTTCTACGTAAACCTATAGAAGTACAATATTAAAATCATACAACATTTGTACAAATTGATGGTTATGAATGGTTAACATGATAGTCTTCCAAAAAATGAATAAGCAAAACTTACCACAAACTAACACAAATCAATTTCCCCCAAAAAAATATTCTTCACATTCAGCTAGTTAATATTTTAATGTCCTTTAAAAAATCAAGAAAATGAACATGAAAATATTAATTTGAAATCATGAGGAGGTTCTTGTCTCATTACTTTCAGCTGTTACTTCTACAGCAAAATCTAAAAACCAACATCCGCCCTGGTCAATCAATGTCTGTCTTTGTAAAATATTTAGCATGGAGGAGCACTTGCCTTGTGATAGTACAGACCTGTTTTTGGACTTCTGGCATCCACTTACTATGATTCTCAGCCCAATGTGATCATCCACTTCATCCATTCAACACCCTGAATATCCTAAATCACTTACTAGTAATGAAGAGCACCATCAGTTCTCATCTTCCCTCAGCCACTGATTCCAGAGATCTAATGGGCTTTTCTAGATGGATATAAAGTTATCATACAAGCAAATACCAAAGACACTAATCTTTCTCTAATTTTGGTGCTTTCCTGAACAATAACTAGTGAATGAACAAGAACAATACATATGAACGCATATAAAGCTACTGCCAGGGGTAAGATTTCCAGCTAAAATTTTCCATTAACTGAATCTGCATATCCAGTAACTTGAAAAGCCCCATTCCTTATTGCCTCTGATGTAGTCAGTTCACATCAGAGATTGAAGTATTATCAAAGGCATAAATACCTTTGTTTTAATAGTAATGTTGACTTATTACATCTTCCTACATTTAAGTTAGTTGTTCATCAAAAGATATTTCATCTAAATCATAACGGCCAATCGTTTTTTAAGGAAATATTCCCTCACACCTGTTTCCATTTTATCATTCTAATAGAAGTCAAATTTCTCCTTACTATTCACAATGAAATCAAGTTGACAAAAGGATATTCCCACGAATCTCATATTATGTATTTGAATAAAAATTGGCACCATAATGTAGTAATATTCATTAACTGATGTTCTAAAAAAACAATCAATGAAACCCACTTAACTAGTGGAATAATGAACATTTGCAACAGTCAACCACAAAAATAAGTCTCTTATAGTATTTTGGGGCATGAGAGGGGTGGGTATAAGGATATAAATAAGAATCCTTCTGTTAATACTATATAAATTAACTATATCAGGTATTGAAACTTTAATGAAAGGAACGGCAACAGCCGTTATAAAGGCTAAAAGTTTGCCAGTTGTCACTGGAATGAGTGCCACACAGAAAATTCCGGCACCGTCACTGTATGATGAATTGAATGAAGGCACACACTGAGGTGTCCCACTAACACCCGAAGATAAGCATTGCCGGGCGTCCCGCTAGGGGCTCGTGCTCCAACACAGCAGCAGGCAGTGTACGGCGGGTGGGCAGAGTCCACGGCTGCCCCGCCCACCGATTTTGTAGCCACCAGGAATCTTTTATTTTCATCTTCAAAATATACTAGCGTTAATGGGTTAAAAACAATATCATACTTTTAAAAAGGAGAAGGAATATAATATTTTCAGTTTTACTTGTCGGAGTTATGATCTCATATTTTTCTTTTTCTTCTACTACAATTGCTAAGCCAAATGACATTTAATCACATCATAGCCAACATGGCACAAATCCCATGTTTGCTGTGCTATACACACTTAACAGTTTTTGCTTGTTTGGCCCTAACATTCCCTGAATAGATACAATTTCTCAAACAAAGACTTTATTCTAGACTTCCATTTCTTGACATATCTTCCATTTAAATTTTTTGTGCACCCCATCACTTTCCATATACTTACTTAAACTAATAATTTCCACTTCCCTCTCCCTACTCTCTTAAAATATTACATATTAGCAATGAAGCTATCACAAAACATTATAATAACCCTACCTTAAGCTTCAATCCCAATGACTCTTCTTATTAACATTCCTAAACAAGCTTAACTATAAGCTTTCATCCATATTGTCTTTCTGCCTAATCGATAATATGCTTTTCCAGGTCCAGGAATGTCCAAACACCCTTCCCTTTTTCCAAGTTTTCTGCATGTCTGTTTCACAACAGATAACTCTGAGCTCCTCTGAGCCCAAACTCCTCATCCACTCTCATATTTCCTTTACCAATCCCATAAAAAAAAAATTGCTTCCCACAACCAACAAACTAATACCTCTGCACCTTCTGCATATCAAGTTTTTTGCTATTACACATATTCTATCAACACTCTGTCCTCTATTTTACCACCATCCACTTTCACCCTATATGCTTGCGGATATCATTCTTTTGAAAGAAACAATTTCCCACCACTTATTCCTGCCCCATACACACATCCTCATTATCTTCCACTTGGGCATTTAAGCTCCCCCTAACAATGACAACTGCCCTAAAATTATTCACAATATCATGTATCATGAAGTTTATTCTAAAACTGATAATTTTATCTGGTATAACTTAGGCATTTTTTTCTAACTCTCTTTCCCCTCTCAAAAAGGAATGTATATTATACATGTATTTTGTAATACTAAGACTGCTCTCAGATTATTCATAAATCTTCATTAAAAAAAAAAAAAAAAAAAAAAAATATATATAATATATATATATATATATATATATATATATATATATAAAACTAATATCTTGTAATCTGGTATCATCCTAGTACCAAAAAAAGTATCAAAGTGAAAATTTTTAGACAAAAGAAAAGCCATAGAGAGAAGCATATGGTATTTATTTCTGTCTAAGGAAATATCAGTAATCAGGTTCACATCAATTTCCCTCGCATCACTTGTATAAATAATCCAAAAAACTATATCAATTAGCAAACAATAACAAATAAACACTCCTAATACACGACCAAACACAAATATAGAACATACAGACTGGCAAGAATGAGATATACCTTTTGTTGTGGTGGCAGTGCTTAAGTCCAGACTGGGTGTGATTTCTGTGTCGGGTGAGATCCTGTTCCTCAAACGCAGAGGACTGGTACGGTGCATCGCCTGAAATTGGTTTTTCAGTTTTAGAAAAAATAATAGTATACACCTTTTGAGACAAAAAGGCGAAATAATTTTCATTTGACCACTAAAAAACAAAATCCATTCTTTTTTAAATATTAAT
This sequence comes from Penaeus vannamei, assembly GCF_003789085.1. Taxonomy (NCBI): domain Eukaryota; kingdom Metazoa; phylum Arthropoda; class Malacostraca; order Decapoda; family Penaeidae; genus Penaeus; species Penaeus vannamei. Next base: position 319,226 of record NW_020869313.1, on the reverse strand, counting down.
GTCACAAAAGCACCTTCCTATCAAATTCACAAAGACCTATTGTACTTTAAACATCAAAATCATGCAACTTAAGCACTCTTACAGGTTTTACAAGAACTATTAATCCATCTCATCATAACAGGATACTGACATACAAACCTTCATCACAAATAAGAAATATCAGTGTCAACAATTCCTAAAATCATAGAACACAATCTAAAATTGGTACCATCATTAAATTAGGTAAATATTATATGTGAACTGTGAAACAAGTCTCCAAACATACTGCTTATGTTTCCCCTTGATCTCCAGAAACTACGTCAGCACATGAATTATGTACTAAAGCATATATAAGCACTGAGAGCATAGTATGTTAATTTGTGATAGATTGCACTCACAAGATATGATACACTTTATCAATTATAAAAAAGTTTTTCATCAGCTTATCAGTCAACTTATCAATTATTTGTACATTGGTGATATATTATATATATATTTCTTTTTTTACCTATTCTCTACCAACAATTATCTATCAAGTTCATTTTCATTATATCTTCTATCCCTAAATGTTATGACTCTGTCACACATGTTATGGAAGCAATACATGATACCAAATGGTAATTAACATCACAGGATAATCATTTAAAGAGCTTAAAAAGAATATATAAAATCAGTGCATCTAAACTAATATTTGTTAAAGAGTTCTTCTATGGTACAATGGGTGACAGCCCACAGTGCAGACTAGAAAATTGCCTAGATCTGTACAGGTTTGATTCAAGTTTTATGCTTATCAGATTGAGAACAATACAATATTTTAGTACAAGATATCACACAAGGCCATTCTAGGATAGACTATATCAATGACTTTCAAATATATTACTACCAAGTATCTTTAATACAGTTACCATACACATAACTGTGATGTATATTCACCAGAGATGTATCTGGAACATTTTCCTTCTAAACACTGCAGACATACTTTCATGTTCAAATTGTATGTGAAACAATAACAGTACATTTTCAAATTAAATCTATAAGCACATGAACAACCTACTGAATTTCTTAAAATATACTTATTACAAATAAGCTACAGAGACATATTTCATCCTTTTGTTACCAAATTATAGCAACGACTGGTCACAACCACAATTAGTCAACAAATAACACTGTTCTAATATATTTACCTTTCTTTATCTGTTCAGCAATTTCAGAACATAAATCTACATGATACTTATTCATCTTCATGGAATACATTAGCATCAGCTGCTAATTCATGTAGCTTATTTCTAATTACATAGTTTGGCAGAATTGTACTCAATATCTTTATTAATTAATATTAGAGCAAATACTGTAAAAGTATTACTTTCAGTAATGAAAAGTTCATTTTGGCTGTCTGACATATCAGGAGGATCAGGAGTCAAAGTTGTACATCCCTGTCAATATTTCATGGCTTTTACTTACATTCACGTTTCATTCGTCCTTATTTTTTGAAAAATGTTCTTTATCTATCACTCTCACCTTAAAACTACACTATCACATGAGCATATATAAAACAGTTTTCCTACTCATATTTATGAAAAGGTTTTCCCACCTTACAATTACTTTCATTAACACTTGATAAATGCTATAGACAGAAGCAACATCATCATCAAAGGATGAACTTTCTATATAAACATAAATAAGCATTTTGGCTATCATCTAATCATCTGGTTCCCTAAATTCTTTCGGTAGAGAGTGACTAAACCTG
>NW_020869313.1:300000-310000 GCF_003789085.1 Penaeus vannamei | reverse complement strand
AGAATGACACCGAGGAGGATGAGAATAAAAGGAATGGGAGGGGAAGAAAAGGAGGAGGAGAAAGTAGGAGGAAGAGAGGAGGAGGAATGCAGAGGAGGAAAGAATAGGAGGAAGAGAGAGTGGGAAAGAAGAGAGTAAGAGAAGATAAAGGAAGAGGAGAGAGAGAAGGAGAGGGGAGAGGAGAGGAGAAGAAGGAGAGAAGAAGGGAGAAGAAAGGAGAAGAAGGAGAGAGTAGAGAAAGAAGAGGGGAGGAGGAGGAGGAGAGGGGAGAAGAGAGGAGAAGGGGGAGAAGAAGAGGATAATAGAGATAAAGAGAGGAGGAGAGAGGAGAGAGGAGGAGAAAGAAAAGAGGAGGAGAGGAAGAAAGAAAGGAGAAGAAGGAGAAGAGGGGGAAAGAAGAGAGGAGGAGGAGGAGAGGAGGAGGAGGAGGAGAAGTGAGGGAGAAAAAAGAGGAGAGAAGAGGGGGAGAAAAAGAGAGTAAGAGAAGAAGGAAGGAGAGAGGAGGAGGAGAGGAGGAGGAGGAGAGCGAGAGGAGGAAAGGAGAAGAAGGAGGAGAAAAAGAGAGAAGGAAAGAGAGAGGAGAAAGAAGAGGAGGAGAGGGGAAGGAAGGAGAAGAGGAGAAAAAGAGAGGAGGAGGGAAGAAGGAGAAGAGAGAAAAGAAGGGAGAGGAGGAGAAGGAAGGAAGAGAGAGATGAGGAAGGAAGAAGAGGAGGAGAGGAGAGGAGGGAAGAAGAGAGAAGAAGAAGAGAAGATAAAGGAGGAGAGAGGAGGAGGAGAGAGGAGAGAAGAGAGAGGAGAAGAAGGAGAGAGGAGGGAGGAGAAGGAGAGAGAGGAGAAGAGGAGAAGAAGAGAGGAGGAGAGGAGGGAAGAAGGAGAAGGGGAAGAGAGGAGGGAGAGGGGGGAAGAGGAGGAGAGGAGAGGGGGAGAGAGGAGTATGAAAATTAAGAAAAGGAGGAGGAGGAGTAAGCAGTAAAAGGAGAAAGAGAGTAAAGAAGGAAGAGGGAAGGAGGAGAGGAGGAGGAGGAGGAGGAGGAGGAGGAGGAGGAGAGGAAGAGGAAGAAAAGAGGTAGAGGAAGAGAGAGAAAAAGAGAGAGAAAGAGGAGGAAGAAAGAGAAGAAAAGAGGAGAGGAGGAGGAGGGAGAGGAGAGAGAGAGGAGAGGAGAGAGAAGAAGAGGAAGGCAGGAAGGAGAAATAATAGAGAAAGTGATGAGAAGGAAAAAAATAAGGACTGGAAGAAAAGACAGGCATAGGATGAGATGAGGAAGAAACAGGTATTATTGGCAGAGAATTTAAGATAGAACTACTGAACTATTGAAAGGAAGAAAGTATAAAAGAGGAAAAGACAAAAAAAATGCAATACAAATCTTATCAGAACCAACATTTGACAAATGTGTTAACAAATTCCTAATTATGAATCAGGTCTCAAACAAAGATAAGACTTATCACCAATTGACCAAACAATCATCAAAGACATCAGGTAAATAAACTATTATCCAAATAATCCATCTAGTATTAATATTAATCCGCCTGATTCACACTAAACACAAAACCTTATACTTATCAAATAGTAAGTGAAAAGGCGGACACGCTTTTGTTAAGATTTCTAAAAAAAATCTAAATTAACTAAAGCTTCCAATAATCACATATACTACCATTTTAGCTTTTAAAAGACTTATATGTTCATCCAAAATTGCTGTGAATCTAAATAATGCATGTTTTTCATATCAAATATCCCTAAATCATGCAATACATATATTAGGTATATCATATACAAACTGTACTCATTTTTCTTTTTCTATGACAGCAACCTTCCTAAAAAAAAATAAAAAAAAATAAAAAAATAAAAAAAAACTCCTCTTTACTCTATGAAACACACCTTACTAATTACCATCAAAGTGTAAACTTCAAACCAACTGTATCTAAACTTCTATCTTTATCTTTGTATTATTTCATTTAAAGAGAATGGAACTTTCTATAATATACAGAATAGTTTGTATAATAAATAGTATATCACTTTACAGTACAAAGAATTTTAAATGTACGTTTCACATCACTTCCATGACACCCTACTTTTCAACTCAGCAATATGTATCAGATAAACTTCAGAAAACTATACATTTCCACTGTTTTCTCAACATAACAAACCATAACAATAATTCATCTTTATACTTTTTTACTATCATATGCATTAATCAAAGAATATAGTATACCTGTCCTATTACTTATCATAACACTAACAGAAGATCGAACCGAGCTTGAACCATGTCTGGATAGAGTTACAGAAAGCATGAAAAAAATATCAGGATAGTTTTATCTCAAATACAAACCTATTTCTTATCAACAAGAAAGCCACAAATCTAATCTCATAACATTTCTGTATGGGGTTGGCATTTATATTTCATTAGTTATCTTAACATCAACTACTGACATAAGAACAGTTTCATGGCAATCACTACTACTAAACAAGTACATACAAAGAATACATCAACTGAATCATTTCTAACCTTTGCTATATTTATAGCATTCTGTATTTCTTTTCTTATTGAAATTCTCTATCTACAGTTAATATTTCATACTTTTCTGCCTTACAGGTTCACCCTGCAAACAGAGTATGTAGCATACATTCTAAAGTCAAAAAGATTCAATTTTTCTTCACAGACATATAAACATTCTAAACACCTAAATATTAGGTATTATACATATTATTCTGCATTCCCAATCTATCAGTTGGCCTTCACCAATAAAAGGATGAAAGACAAATCAGTCGCAATAAAAAAATCCCATAAAATCCCTAACAGATAAACATAAATGAAAATATACCATTTTAATGAGAATTAAACTATTACGCAAGACTAATATTATAAAAATACATATCTTTTAACCTGTATTAACTGCAAATATTGGAAATTACTATTGATAACCACACTAGGTCATAACAACCACACAAAAAATATATGCTGGCAATATTCACAGTCCTTAATGACCAATGACGGACAATTTCCAAGTACAACACATCAGTCACTAGTCATTCTACTACCTTAACTAATTCACTCCTCCCTTCTTCTTGAACATGACATCAAATTCCAGTCACATTTTCCTGTGCAGGTAAACTTCAACAGTCTCACATCACAAACCTGGTGACCCTCTGATCATCTTTGGGTCATGGTGATGCCCCTGAGCACAGGGCCTGTCACTCTGGCACTGACCTTGGAAAAGCACACTATATAATAAATATATAATATATATATACATAATATATATATACAAATATATAATTAACATATATATACATATAATATATAATATATATATATATATGTAAATATATAAACATATAAATATATATAACATAAAAAATACATAATAATATATATATTATATGGATAGAACCCAAACACAAATATATATTTTTTTTCACTAAACTAATATTTCTCGAGCCTTCTTAAGTTTGCTCATCCAGGACCATAACCCTGTTCCTTAAACAAGCACCACATAAATTCAATCTACTTTACTCTAATGCCTAAAAAATAGGGATGATAGAGCCATCATTGCTGAAGAAGTTGGAATAGATGTAAGAAGAAAAAGGTGAGTTGCAGAGAGTGAAGATAAAGCAGCAATTAAGAAAAAATAGGGAGAGGAGAAGGAGGAGGTGGAGCAGGTGATGAGGACAAGGAGGAGAAAGAAGGAAAAAGAAGAAAAAGAAGATTAAGCCAAAGCAAAAGGTAAAGATAAAGACAAAAGAAAAATAGGAAATAGAAGTTGAAGAAACAAAAGAAAAAGAAGAAAATGAAGAAGAGAAATAGGAGTGGGAATAAAGAGAGGAAAAGAAGAACGAAGGAAGAATAGGAAGAGGAGGTGTTGAAGAGGGAGGAGTAGAAGGAAGAAGAGAACTGGAGAAACACGAGAAACAAGAAAAGAAGAGGAGGAGGAGGAAAGAGGAAAATAAAGAAAAGTATAAAAAGGTGGAAGAAAAATAGGAATACTGAAATAGGAGAGGAGGAGGAGTATAAGAAGGAGCAAGAGGAAGAAAAACAAGATTAAGACAAAGCAGAGGAAAAAGACAAAGACAAAGATAAATAATATACAAAAGTAGAAGAAAATAAGAAAAATAAAGGAGGATCAAAAAGATAGGAATAAGAGGGAATAAAGAGGAGGAAAAAGAGAGGAGTAGGAACATGAAGAATATGAGGAGGAAAAATATAAGAAGAGGAGGAGGAAGAAGAGAGAAGTAGGGGAGAAAGAGGAGAGGAGGAGGAGGAGGAGAAGGGAGGAGGAGGAGGGGAGGAGAGGAGGAGGAGAGGAGGGAGGAGGAGGAGGAGGGGAGGAGGAGGGGAGGAGGAGGGGGAGGAGGAGGAGAAGAGGAGGAGGAGGAAGGAGATGTATAAGTATATGAAAAAAAGAAGAAAAAAAGCAGGAATAAGAGGAAAATAAGGATCAAGAAGAGAAAGGGAGGAGGAGGAAGAAATAGGAGGTGGAAGGAGAAAAAGGAGGGATAAGAGGAGAAAGAGCAAGAATAACAGAAGGAGAAGGAAAAGGAGGCAAAGGAAGAGGAAAAGGAGGGAAAGGAGGAGAGATAAGAAGAGGGAGGGAAGAAGTGGAGGATTACTTGAAGCAGGAGGAGTAGGAGGAAAAGGAGGAGGAGGAAGAGAAGAAACTGAAATCAGAGGAAAAGGAGGAGGAGGAAGAGAGGAAACTGAAATCTGAGGAAAAGGAGGAGAAAAATTATGAGGAAAAGGAAGAGGAGGGGGAAACAGAAAGAAGAGGAAGAGAGGAGGTGGTGGCAAAGAGGAAAAAAGAAAAGGAGAAGCTGGGAGGAGCAGCGAAAGGGAGGATGAAGAGGAAGAAAAGAACTAAAAAAGGAGGAGGAGGAAGAGGATAGGAGGAAGGAAAAAAAGAGGCTGAGGAAGAAGAATGATACTGAGGGTGGGGAAGGGGAGGAAGAGGAAGAGAAGGTAGAGAGAGAGGAAGAAGACACTGAGGAAGAGGCTGATGATGATAAGTAGGAAGGGGTAGAAGGAGGGGGAAAGAGAGTAGAACGAAGAATAAGGAAGAGAAGGAAGTAGAAGAATAAACTAAGGAGGAGGAAGAATGTGAATAAAATGAGGAAGAGACGGTGAGAAGAGGAAAAAAAGGAGGAAAACAAATAAAGAGAAAGGGATGGAAGTGGGGAAGGAAGGAAGGGAAGGAAAGAAGGAGGGGAAGAGAAGAGGTGGAGGTAGAAGGGCAGAGGAGCAGACGAGGACGAGAAGAAGGGGAAGACTAAGGAGAGGAAGAGGAGGTGGAACAGGAGATAAAGGAAAATGAGGATGAAGAGGGTTAAAAGGGGAAGAGAAGGAGGAGGAGGAGAGAAAAGAGGAGGAGGAAATGGAGTAGGAGTAGGAAGAGAAGGGGAAAAAGAGGAAGAAAAGGAAGTGCAGGAGGAGAAGAGCAGGCGGAAGAGAGAGAGAGGGGAAGAGGAGGAGGAGTAGAGAAGATAAAGGAAGAGAGGAGGATGAAACGGGAAGATTAAAAGGGGGAGAGGAGGGAGGAGGAGGAGGAGGAGGAGGAGAGAGGAGTGGGAGGAAAAGGAGAGAGAGGAAGGAGAGAGGAGAAGAGAGAGAGGAGGAGGAGAGGAGAGAGGAGGAGAGAGGGGGAGAAGAGGAGAATGAAGAGGAGAGATATAAAGAATGGAGGGGGAAAAGGAGGAGGAGGAGAGGAGGAAGAGAGGAGAGGAAGTGCAGGAGGAGGAAGAGGAGGAAGAGGAGGAGTGGAAGAAGAGGAGTAAGAATAAAGGGAAAGAGGAGGAGAGAAGAGAGGGAGAGAGGAGGAGAAGGAAGAGAAGGAGGAGGAGGAAGGAGAAGAGAAGGAAAGAAGGAGAAGAGGAGAAAGAAGAGGGAGGAGGGAGGAGGGGAAGAAGAGGGGAAAAGAGGGGGAGAAGAAAGAGGAGTAAGAGAAGATAAAGGAAGGAGGAGAGGAGAGAGGAGAGAGGAGGAATGAGAAGAGGAGGAGGAGGAAGGAGAAGAGAAGGAGAGAAGGAGAGAAGAAGAGAGGAGGAGGAAGAGGAGGAGAGGAGGAGAGGAGGAGAAGGAGAGGAGAAAGAGGGGAGAAAAAGAGAGTAAAGAGAAGATAAGAAGAGGAGGAGGAGGAGAGGAGAGGAGGAGAGGAGGAGGAGGAAGGAAAAGAAAGGAGAGGAGAAGAAGAGGAAGGAAGAGAAAGGAGAAAGAGAGAGGAGGAGGGAAGGAAGGAGAAGGAGAAAGAAGAGGAGAGGGGAAGAAGGAGAAGAGGAGAGGAGGAAGAAGGAGGAAGAGGGAAAAGAGGAAGGAGAGAGGGAAGAGAGGAGAAGGAGAGAGAAGAAGAGGAAAGTAAAGAAGATAAAGAGGAAGAGGAGGAGGAGGAGGAGGAGGAGAAAGAAGAGAAGGAGGAAGAAAGAGAGAAGAGAGGAGGAGAAGGAGAAGAGGGGAGGAAAGAGGAGAAAGAAGAGGAGGAGGAGGAGGAGAAGGGGAGAGAAGAGGAGGAGGAGGAGGAGGGGAGGAGGAGGAGGAGGAGAGAGGGGGGAAGAAGAGAGTAAGAAATTAACGAAAAGGAGGGAGGAGGAGAGAGCAGTAAAAGGAGAAAAGGAGTAAAGAAGGAAAAGGAGAGGAGAGGAGGAGGAGAGAGAGGAGAGGAGGAGAGGAGAAGAGAAGAGAGAGAGAGAGAAGAGGAGGAGAGAAGAAGAGAGGAAGAGGAGAAAAGGAGGAGGAGAGAGGAGGAGGGAGGAGGGAGGAGGAGGGAGGAAGGAGAGAAGAAGAGGAAGGGCAGGAAGGAGAAATAAAAGAGAAAGTGATGAGAAGGAAAAAAATAAGGACTGGAAGAAAAGACAGGCATAGGATGAGATGAGGAAGAAACAGGTATTATTGGCAGAGAATTTAAGATAGAACTACTGAACTATTGAAAGGAAGAAAGTATAAAAGAGGAAAAGACAAAAAAAATGCAATACAAATCTTATCAGAACCAACATTTGGACAAATGTGTGTAACAATTCCTAATTATGAATCAGGTCTCAAACAAAGATAAGACTTATCACCAATTGACCAAACAATCATCAAAGACATCAGGTAAATAAACTATTATCCAAAATAATCCATCTAGTATTAATATTAATCCGCCTGATTCACACTAAACACAAAACCTTATACTTATCAAATAGTAAGTGAAAAGGGGGACACGCTTTTGTTAAGATTTCTAAAAAAAAATCTAAATTAACTAAAGCTTCCAATAATCACATATACTACCATTTTAGCTTTTAAAAGACTTATAATGTTCATCCAAAATTGCTGTGAATCTAAATAATGCATGTTTTTCATATCAAATATCCCTAAATCATGCAATACATATATTAGGTATATCATATACAAACTGTACTCATTTTTCTTTTTCTATGACAGAAACCTTCCTTAAAAAAAAAAAAAAAAACTCCTCTCCTTACTCTATGAAACACACCTTACTAATTACCATCAAAGTGTAAACTTCAAACCAACTGTATCTAAAACTTCTATCTTTATCTTTGTATTATTTCATTTAAAGAGAATGGAACTTTCTATAATATACAGAATAGTTTGTATAATAAATAGTATATCACTTTACAGTACAAAGAATTTTAAATGTACCTGTTTCACATCACTTCCATGACAACCTACTTTTCAACTCAGCAATATGTATCAGATAAACTTCAGAAAACTATACATTTCCACTGTTTTCTCAACATAACAAAGTACCATAACAATAATTCATCTTAGTACTTTTTTACTATCATATGCATTAATCAAAGAATATAATATACCTGTCCTATTACTTATCATAACACTAACAGAAGATCGAACCGAGCTTGAACCATGTCTGGATAGAGTTACAGAAAGCATGAAAAAAATATCAGGATAGTTTTATCTCAAATACAAACCTATTTCTTATCAACAAGAAAGCCACAAATCTAATCTCATAACATTTCTGTATGGGGTTGGCATTTATATTTCATTAGTTATCTTAACATCAACTACTGACATAAGAACAATTTCATGGCAATCACTACTACTAAACAAGTACATACAAAGAATACATCAACTGAATCATTTCTAACCTTTGCTATATTTATAGCATTCTGTATTTCTTTTCTTATTGAAATTCTCTATCTACAGTTAATATTTCATACTTTTCTGCCTTACAGGTTCACCCTGCAAACAGAGTATGTAGCATACATTCTAAAGTCAAAAAGATTCAATTTTTCTTCACAGACATATAAACATTCTAAACACCTAAATATTAGGCATTATACATATTATTCTGCATTCCCAATCTATCAGTTGGCCTTCACCAATAAAAGGATGAAGACAAATCAGTCGCAATAAAAAATATCCCATAAAAATCCCTAACAGATAAACATAAATGAAAATATACCATTTTAATGAGAATTAACTATTACGCAAGACTAATATTATAAAAATACATATCTTTTAACCTGTATTAACTGCAAATATTGGAAATTACTATTGATAACCACACTAGGTCATAACAACCACACAAAAATATATGCTGGCAATATTCACAGTCCTTAATGACCAATGACGGACAATTTCCAAGTACAACACATCAGTCACTAGTCATTCTACTACCTTAACTAATTCACTCCTCCCTTCTTCTTGAACATGACATCAAATTCCAGTCACATTTTCCTGTGCAGGTGAACTTCAACAGTCTCACATCACAACCTGGTGACCCTCTGATCATCTTTGGGGTCATGGTGATGCCCCTGAGCACAGGTGCCTGTCACTCTGGGCACTGACCTTGGAAAAGCAGCACTGATAATGCTTTAAAGGCAGGGGGGTTCTCACAGCATCCTCGGGACGTGGGTCTTTTGCATGTCCGTTCGTGGGCCGAAACCTCAACTTGATAACCAAATACCTGTGGGTAAAGGTCCCCCTGGTACCCCCTATGCCCTGTAGTGGGAGTGAAGCAGCTACCTGTAGGGGCACCGTGGCTCTCAGGGGGCTGGGGCGGCGGCTGCTCCTCCCCTCACGTTCTCCGGTCCCCGCACCCGACATTGTCACTCTAGGGAGTTCTTATAGCGCGAAGAGGGTGCAGAACACCCGTGGTAAGTGTGGTGCACTGAGGCTCGAGGCTAGTTATCCCGATCACAACGCCCGACTTCCCGATCACTCAGAAGTAAACACAACACCTTCAGCTGGTCGGGAGCCGCCGTCACGTGACCGCCTCCGCAGCCCTCATTGGTCCAAAAGTTGAAGCACGTCAAATTCGAACACAAAGCGGGAAAGTCGATATACTAACATCATTTATAAATTCTAAGGTTGATTTTGTAGTATGTGCTAACTAATGTTCACTAGTTTCAGAATACAGTCTGTGGAAGGTTGCTTACGATATGGTGAACGGTGGCATCGTTGTTACAAATAGAACACAAATGTCACTTTAATATTGATTATTTGGAGATCTGAAAGATTCTTATTATATCTTTATCGTGCTCTGTACAAAATCGAAGATAAAACAGAAATAACATTCGTTCCAAGATGTATTCATCTCAACTAGCAAAGTTTAACAAAACCATTAAGGAATATATTAATTCGTATAGGTTTTAGTAACATTTAGCCTAAATATAAGAGGTTACCTAGAGGCGACTGCTTTACACCTGTCCTATATGCCGATATTATTCAATAGTTAATCACAAGTTCATTGGTAAATTGGCACCATTCTAATTGCTTACTCGCCTGTAGTCAACTCCGTGTTCATGTAAAGACGTTTTGTTAATCAAATGTAGACCACCTATGCCCTTCCCTCCTGAAGCATTTATCACAGTCTCCCTCCGAGAATCCCATCACCTTTATCACCATCACCTTTATTGTCTTTAATGCCAGGGCTAATAATATATCTACAAGAGGGAATAACCCCTCCCCAATATTTGTAAGTTGGGTCCCCCATACAGACAACTGAGTTTTATACTTTTCTAAAAATACATTGAATCAACGGTGGTGCTATT
>NW_020869313.1:252500-285000 GCF_003789085.1 Penaeus vannamei | reverse complement strand
TCAACGCTGCTTTTCTCTCATCGATTTGTAGACTTAATCAATAACTCGTTTTGCATAACATTAGACAATTTTAGATGAGAATTATAGGCAATTAAGGTATTCAGCATTTATCTGGTCTAACTCTTTTTGTAAAGAATCATCTCGCTATTATGTTCATTTTACTGTATATAAAACCCATGACACTACAGATATGTTGCACTCGATAGAAATTAACCAAAAAAAAAAAAAAAAAAAACTATTCTATAAAAGTAATTGCACATTCAGACTTACAGAGAACATGATAATCCAAAAAATATTTTTGATAAATGTGCGAGCGGAAACACGAATCACTGGCATGCGGGTTTCCCTTGTGAGCTTGTACTTTACTATCATAAAAAAAGTCGAGCGTCGAGGTTTATGAATAATGAAGAGCACAAGCAAGTGAATAGACAAGCATTCCTAACAACATTCAGATCGATTCATTGCGGTACGACTTGATGTCATGTCAATTATATTCAAACGTGCTCAACATCGGTCATCTCTATGCACATCTCTATATGTATATATGTGTGTTTGTAAGTATGTATATATATATGTATATGTACCAATATATATGTATGTGTGTGTGTGTGTGTTTACTGCAGCACATAGCATACATTCATAAATTTATATCATATCAGCAGACACAAAGTAATATAAGACAGATAAAATGAAACACTTTAGATGTGTGAATATTTGCGTGTGTGCTTCTGTGTGCGTGTCTATATTTGCCGAGTCTGCCGGCGTTTATGCAAGAATGTGTTCAAAAAATGCAAAATTAACTTACACACATACTGTATTACTTGCAATAATTTCGGGGGGTCTGTGGGTCGATCCGTAGCAGAACCTGATGTTGCTAATCGTGCTACTACCTGTCCTCCTCGTACCTTTTCGAAATAATCTATTATACAGCTTACTACAAAATCTATTCTACTAGCCACAGTAAAACAAAATCATGGCAATTGAATTCTTTTTTAAACTAGTGATGGCCACCAGTGTTGACAACCCGGTCCACACAATTTGTTGCCTCTCTACCTATCATTTTACTGGATACATTTCTGGGTCCGAACTGAACTGAAACGACAAAAACAATAATATTTCTAACTTACTAGCGATCAGAATAATGAAATTCCTATTTGCAATTCTTGAAAAAGGGCCTAGGATTTATCCCAACATAATCAAAATTCTCGATGTACAAACAAAAATATTTGTTTGTGAAGGGCCTACCCCGCTCTTAGTCCTTCCTATTTTTACAGAAATTAATTGCAATCGTTATTGTATATCATATGCTATCTGTTCTAACATGACAATGACATAAAATTATCACTGGAACTAATATTCAAAAGACGGAGTCATTACACATGTTTAACCGCTTTCCCAAAACATTTCCAGAAGCAATAAATACACCGACATCAGAAGGATTCTACCTACACCGGAGACTGTCTACGTTAAGAGAACTACTGATGTAAAATGCGGAAGCGCGTGCCGGAATCTGCCAGCGTCGAATGATGGCCAACGCACGCATCGTTTGTGAGGTTGGTAGGCCTTTTCCCGCGCTCTGCCGGTCTGCCTCTCAAAATTGATCTACTGACCTACACTTCCCGCGTCAAGTTCGCGTCGAATTTGAACTGTTGCTCGGCTGTGTAGCATCTGCTTTAAAAATCCGATGCACTACTGCTTTCCGATATTGCCGTTAGGAGTACGCGTTTTCTACTTTAGAATTATTTATACGTTTAAGGTGTTTTAATATAAACTTCGTACTTTACAAAAAACTAAATATTAAGCCGTTTGACAAAATAAAAAAGACAACATGGACGTGATACGGAGGGGGACTATATACAGCACTACTTACTACTTTAATTTCCTCTCCATGTATACAATTGAAGCTTGATATTTATGACTAACAACACCAGATAAGGAAGAACTGTCAAACGATATCATCGGCATAAAAATCAATAAGAAAGTGAGCGATAACCCACCGGCTACAACCAGACCCGCTGTTTTTCTTTCGTGAAATTCGAGCGAAATTTTGAGGTACAACGTTGTAAGTCGCTAAACGTCATCGCAACGTCACTTCTTGGAGTATCATTGCCACACCTCGTCCCTTCAACCCCCGGATGCGGGAAGGACCTGTACATCCGGCAGAGGGTTGACTTGTCACTTGAACCTGGGGATGTTGAGAGCGTCAGACTCCGATTTTTCGTCTCTTTGTTCGACTTCCGCTAAAGAGAAGGCCAAGTCTGCAATGGAAAGAAAGCATTCTATTACGTATTATCATAATTTCCTAATATCTAAAAGATGCATGGACAGAGAGCTTGTGCAACGTGGGTAGAATCTGGTAGGCATGTGGAAACGCTGGGCACAAACAAATAGGGTAGCGTATGTGCGCACACGGCTCGTAGAGAGGGGGTGGTAGGGCAGCACAGGGTATTAAGGCCGTAAACCACAGTTTACACAGAAATGTAAAATCAGTGCGGCCAACTTGTTATACTCCTACGCAGATAGCTTTCTTGGTTGGCTAATAGAATGATATTTTGTAAGTAAATAATAACTCCTGGCGAGACTGTGTTAAAAAGAGAAACTAACTTCACTGCGGCATAAATTGTTATGTAAGATGGGAGTGAGCGGTTTCCACCCCCACTGCTCTCCTAGGTCCTGGCCGCCACCAGTGATGGCTGCATCATTTTTAATATTATCCATCTGTTTACATAACCGCTAAGAGCCATTTCCGTTTTGTTTTGTAGAACTGGGTCTATTGAAGAAATTATCTGATACAACGAGGATAAATGCTGTAGCCCATAAACTGAACCCTGCAACTTAAAGGTATGCAGGATATAGTGTCCGTACACTGTATGGGTTGGTGCATGAATGACGTCGGAACATATCCTTGTTTCAGCAAGCAAATGAAAGCGCATAAGCAGCGGTGTAACTCTTTCATACATAACAGCGGAATATGGTAACCCTCTATTACTGTACGTATGGGCTGTTGTAGGTGGGGGACGAACACCTGGCGACTCTGAGGGTACAGCCGCTTTACCAGTGGTGCTGGACAAAGGCTGCATGTGAGCGCAGTCTCTACTGCCCGCGCCACCACCATAACTACACTCACTCTCTGCTGTATGTCTGTGCTGTCTTCTGGTTGCTTCGGTACACTGGGCCTATAACTAAAATGTCCTTATAACCAGGTTGCATTTTGTAGGAAACGGGATCACCACCAAGAATATTGGATGACGAATGCGTGCTTTGCAAAGCAAGTGGCATCTTCTCGTTTTGCTTTTCAGCAAAGATGTATTGACCTTTTATTAACATGGAAAAGGTTTAAATGTCTAGACTAGATATTACCAAACAGCCTCCACTATAAATCGTTTCGTGACGAAACAAATATGGTTGAATCTAGGCACAAACCTCCTACACATTGGCATCGCTTTGGCCAACGCTGTAAGTAACCCCGGTATAGAGAATCTCATTTGTTTTTTTCTGATTACGATACTCCTGACATACTAATTCTGCAATTTATTGTATTTAAAGGTTAGTAACCATATTCTGAATAATTAATATGTGTGAATGATTTTAATAAAAGGTGTTTTTTATGATTATTCACAATGTGGTATGCTGGGGGTCCCACGGTAAACAAGAGAACATTGCTACATTTCCTACCAAGCACCATAGAAATACGGGTCGTTCAGTTGGGTTATATGATACTGTAAAATGTTGAATTTCATACTCAGAATGTAAGAAATGAATTGACAATTAATAAAATGTATTGTAGATCTAACATTAGGAGGCTCTACCGGGGTCTTTGACACTGCACGCACACCCCGGTAAATCATATAATCACTTTAAAAAGGACTTGTTATATTGATGGGCATTTTGCAAAAAACTTATATGATAATACATTAGTAGTCTTAGTACCCACATATACATATATTCATTTGTATTATGAAAGACATTGATAAATTCCCTTATATCCGAACGGTGAATGTTATTCCCTAATGTTACGTGCGTTTACAGAACTCTTCGTTCTTACAGAGGTATTCATAAGTTTTCTCTCATTATCGCTTTTGGTTGAGGAGATAAAAAGCAGCACTTTCATTGTCTTGATCCAGTACTGAACACTTACTACGATGAGCTCATTCGACCAGACTGTGTTCTATTTGTTAAAAAACAATAATGATTATCTTATTTAGTGCTGTGTAGAAAGTATTGATGGACTTTACTGGGAAGGTTAGTCACTAGTCGCTACAAGGGCTGTCGGCCCAAGCCATTTCGCGCGCTTTTTTCCTATTTTCGTCGTTTTGAGAACAACTTTCTCGGATTTGCACCACAACTGGTGTTACACACTTACTAAATACGCTGTTATGAAGCCTTTTTTTAAATTGAAATGAACACCTTATCTTTCTAAGTAAGTCTAAAGGTAATTAATATTTAGTTGTGAAAGAATGGTTCACGGCACCCTCGGGTCACTCGAATACCTAGTCAAGAGCATAGCAACATCACGCACAAAGGAGTAAATCCGGACTGGTAAAATAGGTCCTCATTAAAGGAAAATGCATTTACTTGAGGATGCATGTCGTTGAATTAACTTTACACGAGTAACATCATTACAGTGCCTCGAATTGGGTACAAAGATCTCCTACTGAGCGATATAGTTGTCAAAGGATGGAACGACAGCAAGTGTTACGAGGTGTGGGTGCAAGCCGTTGGTGTAAGCTCTTGAACTAGCGACATGAGACGAACCAGAGAAAGGCGTGGTGAACCCATCCACCCCCAGAACGCCGCCGGGGTGTCCTGTTTCAAAACTCTGGAACCTTGGGAAGCCAGTCGCACCCTTAACTTAGCCTTTGTTCTACAGGGACAAGCTTGAATTTAATATAGAGTAATGTTATATAAAGAAATTTAACATACAAGTAAAGTATCCAAGTGCGTTTCTCTAATTAATTGGTTCTATAGTATGCAGAAAGTAAACCTAGTTATGTCTCAAAGTGTTGCTCAAGTAAGGTAGAGTTGACATTTTTCCAAAATCGTATAAAAGAAAAAGAAAAGTGAAATTCATCAGTTGTTAGAGTTCCTACAAAATGGCCGGGCAAACCGTGTGCAAACGTCCGCACTCGGTCCGCGCTCGCCCCACACTCGCTGTCTTCCACTCTCAACTCCCGCTCTCACAGCGCTCGACTACCCATCCGAAAATTTTAGTCACGAAATCCCGGAATTCGCCTTATTTTTTCAAAGAGAACGTAAATTATATTTTTTATATGTTCCAATTTCCTAAAGCTACTATAGATTTGGACTAAATAATTAGATCCTAGAAGGAAATACCATACTAAGCGTGTAAGTTGAGCAGCCCAACTTTCAAATGAAGCCTTGGCTGTTTACCAACAGATGGCAGTGATGATGTTTGTAGCTGTGACCAATAGTGGTGTAGAGGAAGCGCAGTGTTTGCTCTCAGATTAATGCTATTTCTAGTTTAACAAATGTTATGTGGACTTGTGAACGTGCGTAGATGGTGCATGAGTGTGATATAGTTCGATAATGAACGACGAAAACGAGGAAGAAATCTTGGAAACGCTTAAATTTCCCAAAGGCCACCAATAAGCCTAACTAGCGCGGCCCTCTTGGTTCAATGGTTGTGAAGCAACACAAACTTGCATTGGTTTGCGGACGATGGTTTCTCCCTCTAAAAAGAGGCAGATAAAGGGCAGAGTGACAAGCGGATGCAAAGGCGATCGCAAAGGTGGGTTGCAATTGAATTTAAGTATTTAGAGAGAGAGAAGAGAAAGAGAGGGAGCGTGGAGGAGGTGCTGGGGCGGCGGCAGTGATAGCGGCGGACGCTTGCCATCCCAGCCAACACCCGCCTCGCTCTGGCTCACTGCCGCTCACACACACGCTCTCTGATCAATACACCCTTCACGCTCGCCCTTCTCTCACTTCACTCTCATAAGGATTTTTGTCGACAGCAACCACCTGCCGTGGGTGGCAGATAGGTCTGGCAGCCTACCCAAATGGCCCAAGGTCCAGAGGTGACAGCTTAGGTCAGGGGTCCTCATGCCACCCTAGGGTAGGCTGACCCCATATGGACCTTCAATCTGATCATAAATCTTCCTCTTAGAATTGGTTGGATAGTCTGAAAAGCTTGACTTGCCTCAAAACATAAGACAAGGTCCATATGATGACCCACATTAGATCTAACCTTATGACCTATAGATGGGGGCATCATCTAACACTAACAGTCCGCATTATTTTAGTCATGCTACTATATGAGACAACAAATTTATTTAAATCATTTTCATTAATATATTTAAGTTCAAACCAGTATTTTACCTTTAAAAAACAACAGTGCAGTGAGTAAATTATCTTTGCGCAATATCTGCAGTTGAAGTTGTTTGTAAACACTATATTGAAGGCCAGGGAATAAAATAAACTATTTGGTAACTTGTATATTAAGACTTTTAAAATGCACAATTTATATAATATAAGAATAAGATTTGTTTTCAAAATATAGCATTTGTGCTCCTAGTTAGTTTTTGTTTTGTTTTTTTGTCAAGAGTTTGCCTAAGACCAAGTTTCAGTTACCCATGTTTGCTATAAAGTTATAAATGTGTTGGGTTTATTATGTTGATTTTGTTAACATCTTTTTACTGTATAATAAGGGTAAAATAATTTACTAATTAGGTATATTGCAAAGATGCTTACGGCCAGAATGCTTTATTTGATCCCCAGTTACATTTCAGTGGATAATGTAGAAATAAGTAAGTAGATTGCCAGGAAAATTCACATGACATTGATGAGATGTGGATGAAATTAGCTGTAGTTTATATTATTAGTTTTTTGTTGGTCCCCCCCCCCCCCTTTTCCCAATTGTTAGTTGAAAGACAAAGTAGTAATGATTAGTATTCAGAAAAAGGATCCTAGGGGGACGAGTGTCTGTGTGCTGTCTGTCCCCATGTGTGATGGAAGAGCTACAATCAAGATTTTAGGGATATTTGGAAATGCAGTGAATTCAAAAGGTATTTGGGGGTCTGATATTGTGAAGGTGGAAAAATATTCAGAAAGGTTCTTTATGTCTCTCATGACTAACAAAGTCTCCTAATTGGTATTTGGGCTAAATGTAGGGGTCCTTTGATGTTCAATCCAGCATTCACCATACTGACTTGCTGCCATGATATAGATAAGACTTCTTTGGATGCAAAGGGTTAAATATAGCTCAGTAGTGGAGATCTGTTAGGAGTATGCTCTGATCCTTTGGCTAAAACAGAGAAACCTCTATCTCCTATGGGTATATATTTATTGTGGAGGATTGATATGATGCCAAATTTATGGGACAATTAAGATAGGCCAAGTAAATAACAGAAATTTGGAATGTTTTTATGTTGATATTAACAGGCAAAGTAAAGAACAGATAATTGAAATGTTTTTACATTGATGTTGACCCAATAGCAATGGGTTTTCCCTGCATCTTACTGAACCATATACTAGCTGGTGCAGTCAGTCAGAAGTACGAGAAACACTTATTCATCGTTAACCACTCAGTGACGGGTACAGCTGTAGACGTAATAGCCTAATCATGTATTGTGTGTATACATGTAATAACTCGAGTGGGCCGACTGTACAAAGCACAAAAACTGCCAGAAAGATTAAACCGTCGTGTTATAATTAGGTCAGAAAATTCTAGCCACTATGCTTAGGGTTAATGGTTTGAAAATAAAACCATATTATTACTAAGGTAAACTTCACCAAAAATAAAACCATATTATTACTAAGGTTAACTTCACCATCACCTACAATTCTGCTACCACCCTGTGCATCAAATACTGCTGCTGCGGTATTTGGTGTATAGCTGAGTGGAAAATTTGTAGATGTTAACCATAGTAGCAATATGACTATATATATATATATATATATATATATATATATATATATATATATATATATATATATATACACATATGCATATACAGATATTTGTTTTTATGTAATTATAAATGTTTTTTCTACTATTTAGTCTGCTGTGCATAATTTGTTGGTCATAAGTATGGCCAGACCATATCTGATTTCGTGGGCATTTTCAAATTCTTGACCAAGAAGAGTATTTACAAATGGGAACCTTATTAAGTTTTGTATTTACATGTATAGGAAATATTTATATGTTCTATATGAATTGAAGTTTCTGATTCTTAATATGTAAATAGCCAGAGTTGCTACCAACAGAAATGTTAATGTTACATTAGTTTTCTAATTAAAAATTGCAAGATATGGGATTGATGGTCCAACAAAGTTTTGTTATGTTATGATTTGTAATCCAAAATGGGTATTGAAGATGTATATAAGAAAAGACGAAATTTAGATAGTAAATAATTGAATTCAGTTAAAATTTAACCATTAAAGAATCTCTGGTATATTGTTTGTTCAATTAGATAATGAATGTGGCGCATAATTTTGCTGTAAAATTGTGTCATTTATATATATGCCAAGATTAATTTTTACTTCAATAATATATCTATAATTTTACTTATGAACATACATAAACACATGTGCATGCCCACTTGTATATGTCAAGCTCTGTTTTGATTCTGGCTGGGGTAGAAAGTAAGGGTTTATTGGTAAACGCTGTAGGCCAAGTCGTAATTAGTCTCTTCTGATTATTAGTCATATTTGTACATTACAGAATCTTAGTAATAGTGTGGGTAATGCATAAAAATAAAACTGCATGAATGAATGTACTGATCTGTATACTTCACATTCTTGCAAAGGCCAGCAAAACCCTCTGCACATATATTTTGTAAGATAGAGCTTGAACTAGTTCATTATTTTGCCATTAACCCAATAACACCAGTTAAGAAATATGGCAAGTATACATGATTGCGGGGATTTTGGCACACATTGACAGTTTCCGCTGTTTGTGCTCGGCCTGTACAGTAGTTTGTGAGGAACAATAGGCATTGAAAATCTTGTATTTTTAAAAAGTTTTTAGAAATATAACATTTTTGAAGGCTTACCATTGCTGTAGATGCTATTGCTTAAAAGTTTTACCATAGAAATGTTGCCACTACTTTTGGAGAAAATAAACTCCGTCTGATGAGCCAGTGGTGTGGGAATGGTTCTGATAGAATGCCACTTGCTTATTTGTCCACAGTTGCCATGGCATGTATGTACATGCCATCCAGTGGCAAGTGGTTAACTGTCAAGGAGGTCTGTAACTAACTTGCATGGTGGGAGTCTGTTTGCCATTGCTGGAGGGCAAAGTGTGAACTCAGTGGCTTAAATTTTGAGACTTTAATAAGTGATAATGAGGTTACATTTCCTATGTGCAGGTTGTTTTTTATACCTAATGATACAAAGTGTGAAGGCTGTTCCCTTTCATTTTTTGGATTTGTGCTTGTATGAGTATATGAAAGTGATGTTTACAAACAAACATGAATTCTCTTTGTATTTTTTTTTATTTATGTATATCATAATTATTATATTTGATGAAGAAAATTATTGTTGTTATTCTTATTGTCAATATTATTATTATTATTATATTATTATTATTATTATTATTATATATTTTTTAGGTTTGGTATATGTGTTGAAAAATACAAACATATAATTGCTAGATATCTTGTGATCAAGGTTTATTTTGGTCACTGGGTGAAGAATTGTGATAGCGGAGAGAGACGAGAAAAGGAACAGTGTGAGAGAGAAAAAGAGGTTAGAAAACGGACATCCGTTTGGACTGAGAGTTGTAGTTCCCTCTTTGTTGTTACTTGTTAAGTGTCAACTTATTTTGTTTTACAAAATTTGTGTTTGTGGGTGTGGGTGTATGTGCATGTGTTTGTGTTTGTGTACATATGCATATGGGTGTGTTTGTGGGTGAGTATATATATATATATATATATATATATATATATATATATATATATATATATATATAAATTTTTAGTTTTAACATGGTTTGCATCACAGGTGCTAAGTAATCAGAAAGTTATTTCCAAGGCCTACCTGATCTCACCTGTTTATCCAATTCCTGTATTATTGAGGGAAAAAAATACTTTTAACATTATTTATGTTATTGTTATTATCATTTTGTTATTGACATGTTAATGAAGGAAAATCCCTGCACTATGCCAAGCCGCACTTCGAGTTTTGCATTTGTCGGATGCTCAAGTGAAATGTAGAAACTGGGGAGACATACCTACCCTGCTTTCTATCCTCCTGACTGCAGCATTCATGATTTTTTCTTAATATGGTTAACAAGAGACTTTGAGCCTATTGTCAGTGACCTAAGCTAAACAAACAAAATGCTGTTTAGTGCACATAATGTAGAGCAGGCTTGACTGCTCTCGACTGGGTACTTGCCATCCAGATCTTGGGCTTGGTTCACCATGATCATCCAGTTGTTACTTCTTCTTCTTCTTGGCCTTTATACCATAGCTGAATATCATACTATCCTTAATAAGAGGAACACAAGTTTTGCAGTAGAGGTTTTTAAGAAAGAAAAAAAAAATTATATTTATACATTTCCATTAGTAGGCCTGCTTAAGTAAACAGTACAATCAAACCGAACCAGAGCTTTCAGACTTACCATTACTATTTATTTATTTATTTATATATTTATTTATGTATGTTTTTTGTTGTTGTTGTTGTTGTTCAGTCTGGTTTGTATGTTTATGGCATAGTTTGAGTCATCTTTCTAGTGCAGTTGCCTGCCATGAGTATTCAGTGAATGTGTTGGTAGTGAATTTTGCAGTTTACTTTTTAGATTACCAAAAAAGAAAATGAAAACCATGAATCACTTACAGTTTTGTTTTGAATATTTCCAGTATAATTGATAGGCACCAGATGCTTTAGAACATTTGCATATCTTGGCAAAATTCACTTAAAAGATGATCAACCTGATTTCAGGTTCAAGCGCAGTTGTGTAAAAGAATGACAAACCCTGATTCATAGCTCTTGCACCTAAGTGTATCACAGCTGCATATCTTTAGACTTTGTGGTAAGGGGATCTGAGCATGATCGTGAATGAATGCTAAAAGGTCTGAATTCTGAAAATTGCACCAGCACATTTGTAAACAGATCTATAAAAAGAATTGTATTGTGTTGTTTTTTAGATGGATAACTCTCATCTGAAAGAAATGACAACCCTCCATTTCTAGACTGAAAGTTGGGAGGGATGCTGTGGACTGGGGTTTTAGTTGTTTACAGTTATATTGTGGTACATGGTAGCTGACTTTGAAGAACTTGTAAGGTTATATTAAGATTTTCTTTTTCTTTTTCTTTTCTTATCTTTTCAAGGCCTAGGTTTGAGATTTGTCACCACTTTGGGATATCTCAAGCTGAATATTATCCAAAATTATATCATGCTGTTGTGATAGGCAAGGATATTTATTTTGATTTTATCAGAATGTTTTGCATCTGCATTTAAGACCAAAAGAAGATAGTGTAACTTATCCTTATATCATATATTAAACTAGTGGATCTGAGTGGTGGGGATGTCTGGTCATGGAAAATTTTTAGTGAGGGCTGGAGTGACAGGAATGTGTCATCATGAGATGTTGTCGCCAAGTGATAGGTGATGCAAATGGTTGACAGTGAGTGCATAAAGTTCTTGGAACGATATAAGACATAATGAGCCTTTACGAAGAAACTATTGCACTATTTCCTTTGGGAAACGAGGCTAGAATGTACCATCTGTGAGGCTCACCTGGATGAGTGCCAGCTCCAGTGAGGACAGTGTTTCCATGCTCTGAAACCAATTCCTGCCTTCCTTGGCCAGTGGCACAATATGTGTTACAGGAAATTAGATATATAAAACAACATCTAAAAAACAAATAACACATTTTTTCCTATTGTTGTTATTATTGCGCAGAGTTGTAGACTACCTGGAGAGATAATATGGAGTCTATTGAAAGAAAACCATCTGGATTCAGCTATAACAATGACAAATATAGACCAAGGAAAATGGAGAAACAGCAAAAAATATGTATGCAGAATAAGAGCTACTAGCACAGGAAAGAGGAGGCAAGGAATCCATACATGAGTATCACCACTCAAGTAAACCCAATGCCTGGACCTGGTCCAGGTGTAGGCCACCTCGATCCAATGGGTTAACCCATTAATGGTGGTATATTTTGAAGCCGAAAATAAAAGATTCTGGGCGGCTACAGAATTGGCAGGCGGGGCTGCCCTGAACTGTGCCCGCCCACTGCTGCGGCGGAGCGTGAGCCCCAATACAGCATCACAGTGGCGGGACGCCTGACAAAGTTAATTTTTTCGGGTGTCTCATATGTGGGACACCCGTCGTTAGTGGATTAACATTTTCTTTTTGGCTTGGAAATTTTTTTGTAAAATTACTTGTAGTCAGTTTATATGAAGTGAAAGAAAGATTAGTGCATTTAATGTTGATTATTTTTTATGAATTCTACGGTTACTGCCATTCTAGAATATATTCATGCTTGGTTTAATATATAAGAAGGATAAGTTAGTTTGTTACCGAAAAGTTATTTTTGCCTGAGCCCAGGCATCAGTATGTGTAATACTCTATGAAATTGCTGAAAACTTGTGCCTTATATCCTCATGCAGGTACATACACCTATAATTGGCTGAAAATTCATATTTGATCATACTCTGTAAATAAAGCCACTGGAAATGAGGATGCTTGGCAGATGATGACCAAAATCATCAAATTGGTATTGTATGTAAACTGCTCCTTGATGGTATTGCAACCATAGGTTACCAACCCATCCACATCCTTGCTTCATGGCAATGAAATTTTCATGGACGAAAATATGGGCATTAGCCTTACGTGAGTGTTAGTTGTGCTAGGTGCACGGTATGTAGGCGGTGTGCATGCAAACTTTCGTGTGGTGACAAGACTCTGTGCCTCCCCTTTGCAATATTATTTTCTCTTTTTGAGCATAAGTGTTAACTTTTTTACTAATTTCCAATATCCTCATTTGTCATTTCATTTGCTTTATCCAGATGGTAATAGACTTGTACAAATTCTATATCATCCCTTTAGGAAGTAAATAACTTGGTGCAAGTAAAAGTAAAAGTATGTAACATTTTGTCATTTGTGTCAGTTTTTATATTTTTTTCATAATATTCAATTTTCTTAGAATACAATGTGCACCATTGGACATGATGACCAAAATAGGATACTGAATATGTAAATGGCATCCTCCCTGGAGCTGGCACTCACAAACATAATGGAAATAATGTAAAGGCCTCTCTTTAAACGCCAAAAGAGTCTAATCAAACCTAAAAGAGGTTTGTATACTCTTGACGAGTCTCTTCTGTCACTCGGCCCACAGCCAGATTTTTCCATGACAGTATGTTCACATCACCCACTCATCAAGCCAATTTTTTTCATCACGTGATGGTCATGCCATCTGGATCGAAGAAAGGAAAGGTTTTTTTTTTTATTATCGTCTAAAATTTCATATAATAATTGTCACTTTATTCTCTCTTTTTTCAGGAGATAAATCAGGTAGCAAACTGTCGTACAAACCATTGCTGAACAAGAAGTTTTACCTGGATGTGAAGGGATACAGAGGCACAAGCACAATTACTGCTGACATTCACAACCTTGGAGGGGTATGTAAATTTTTTTTTCTATAATTGAATTTTTCTTTTTTATATGTTTGTATGTTACTTTGTTATTTTAGGATGATATTATTTTAACTCAGTACCGACAGGAATATGTCGTGTTCACTTTAGCAATGTTTTGTTAAATGTTTCTATACATACATGGCTCTGTCAGTGCGTAGCCACAAAAGAGTCAATTAGTAGAACTTGTGACCTCATCTTTCCTTGAAATAGCGGGAAAATGCTTTTTTTACTAATGCTATCAATATCAGTTAGTTTTGTTATAAACATTGTAATTACTATATTGATATTGACATTACTAACAGCAGTATTAAATTCTAGAAAATATTATCGAAAGTCAAGGAAAAGTGTGAACAGGTGAGACAGGTAGTTCTCGTAATAAGCTCATTGGTGACTTAGTACTTGTGGAGCCATCTATATGGAAAAACAATTATTATCCTAAACATACAATGGGCATGGCATGTATGTGGCAAGTAGTTTTATCTTTTCTTGCCTTGCAAGCCTATGGGAACTGGTTAATAATCAGAGCACACTGGCTATTGCTTGCAGAAGATTTTAAATTTTCCCATTTGTCACAGATTCTAGACAAGCTAATCAAATATTACCTTGCAATAAAAGTATTGAAAAATGAAGGTTTGAGCCAACTTTGGAAGGCTGTGACTTGAGAATTAGCACCACTTGAACCATGAACTTTCGTGGTAATAAGGTGCACAGATCAAAAAGTAGCCTCATTATCATGACACATAGGGTGCTATTTGCAGTTTAGGCCCACCCTCATCATGGCATGTCATTGGTTTCAGTTTAGTGCAGTAGTTTGTCTATACCTGTACAAGAGAACCTTTTTGATGTCTAGTCTCATTGCCATTAGCATATATAACCTCAGAAGAAATATTAAGAGTTGAATTTTATTTTGTAGTTCCTAGTTATGATGTAGAGATCAAAGTTATTATCAAAAGTCTTAGTTTTTGCATTAGGGAATGTGTAGATGGTTAAACCACTTGTGCCGAGTGTCCCACATGTGAGTTGCCCGGAAAAAAATATATAGCTGGCTGTACCACCGTTGTGATGCCAGATTGGAGCTTATGCTCAGAATTTGTTGCCTGTGGTGGGTGGCGCACAGGCAAAATCCCAGACTGGCCCATGCACAGATTTTGGTACCACCCGGAAACAGGGATTATCGACTTTCAAATGGACCGTCGCTAGTGGCTTAAGGATCTTGAATTTATTTATTTTGATGCAGTGTTAAAGGAAACTTGAGTAGATTTAAAGTAACAGTTTCTTTTATAGTATAATAAGCTTGCACAGCCATTGCATTATTTGACCAATTTGTAAATCTGCAAATATAAATGTGTGTTTGAGAAAATGAAAAAGTATGATAGGTCTTTATTCCAGTTAATTAATGTTATCAAGGAGAAATAGTTATATTCCCATATTAAACATTGTTTTTAGCGAAAACAGTGATTTGGACTTTTTGAACAGATTTGTCTCTTTTTTTTACAGATTGTTGAAGAATTTTTCAGTCGTGAAGTGAACTATGTGATTAGTACCCGGTGTGGCCAAACAGCAGGTGGATCCAGCAGTGAGCAGCAACCCTCCCCTAGTGCTGTACATACTGCTTCACCACTCACACCTCAGCAACCTTTATCATCTCTGCCCTCCACCTCACATGACTCCCCTCTCAACATTGATTCACCCAGGGAGGACACTGGGAAAAAACGAGTTGTAAGTAAAAAAAAATGTTTGATAATTTTTTATTATTTTTTAGGTGCCGCTTGTATGTATGATAAAGACTAAGTTTATTGCTCTTGATAGAAGTGCTAGAATCATTGGAAGCCTTGTTTTGCGTGAAAAATTGCTTACACCTATGCATGATTTTTATTTATAAGTTTAGGTAAAGCAGGTATTTGGGTGGTTAATATTTATAATGAAATATGAAATCTTATGTTATTCAGAATCTATCAGTTTCATTACCTTGTTACTCTAAAGATTTTATTTGATTTAATTTGATTTATTAGAAATAATTATGTAGTAGTAGCTTTGAAATATATATATATATATACACATATATACATACATATATATACAATATACTTGCCCTTCATTGTAGGTCAAGTAAAATTGTGATGAGTATTCTGTCAATTAGTATTGACTTTGTGACAAAATTTGTTTTATTATTATTGTTTCCCCTCAAATCCTTACCTCACCTTTTCTTTTGGAAAGTATATAATAGGAGGTATGCATTATGGTTTAGAATGGAGTTCCATAATTTTGAACAGATTCTTATGTTATTCCTTCATGTAGATGTCTTTTTAGTAATTGGTTGATATTATTAAAAATATGTTTATTTAATTTTCCTCTTTTCAGAGAACACGAGCTGAAGTATTAATCGAGCGAGCGTGCGTGCGCCGCCAAGGTACAAGTGATGTATTAGAGAACGCCCGACTATGGAATGTTCCTGTCTGGCCTCTCTCAAAACTTCTCAAATGGGTGACTGTGCTTAAGGAAAACAACCGGTACAGACCCCAGAAAGCACAAGGCGCTGTAGCCTCTAAGAATAGTTTGTCTTCCGCACCAAAGGTTCAGCGTCTCAAGACTCCTTATATAAAGACTGAATGTTTTAATAGGTAAGTTAATTCAAAATATTGGTTCATATCCTCCTGATATATGATATTGGCTCCAATCATATGAAGCATTGTTTTATTCTTGTTTCCTGTACACATGCTTTGATAACTTCCAGTTATTTCATCCCTAGAATGGAAACCAAAATTTGTGAATATTTATAAAGATTAAATGAGCTTTCTGCATTTGTCACCTATTCAAGGGATATTATATGTTGAAGTCTGGAAGCACTCCCAATTCAAAATATACTTTTTTCCCTCATAAAAGGACAGTGTTAGCTCAGTGAATGTAAAGGGGATCTTCATCTAACTTTTTAAGTGTAGTACAGTGTTTGGTTAAAAATAATGTCAATATGCATAAAAGTACTTTTAGTATTCTCATGTTCATGTCCTCCTTTTACTAAAATGATATGTTTAATTGCAGACAGTACAAACCCCTCTACAAAGAATTATCAGTCTGGCCTGAACTCAATCTGTCAAACCCTCCAGGGATATCACCTTTTGCAGAAAATAAACCTGGAAAACTTCGTCAGAATCCCAAGACTTCTTCAGCACACAAAGACGGCCACAAGGAAAAGTGCGTCATATATGTGTATTATTATTATTATTTGTGTGTGTATGTGTGTGCTTGTTTGTTCATTTGGTTGGTTGGTTGGTGGGTTGTATGAACTTTTATATTTTCCATAAGCATTAATTGTTAAAATTTGTTTAAAGTAATTTATTTCATGTAAGGTCATTTTTGAATGTTGGTAGATGTAAGGTAAGGTCAATAAGGAATATGTAGCAGAATAAAGAACATTTTCACATAATATCACCTGTTGTAGTCATTACACTATAAGCTAGCCAGCTAGCTCCCTCCCTCTCTCTCTCTCTCTCTCTCTCTCTCTCTCTCTCTCTCTCTCTCTCTCTCTCTCTCTCTCTCTCTCTCTCTCTCCTCTCTCTCTCTCTCTCTCTCTTCTCTCTCTCTCTCTCACTCTCACTCTCACTCTCACTCTCTCTCTCTCTCTCTCTCTCTCTCTCTCTCTCTCTCTCTCTCTCTCTCTCTCTCTCTCTCTCTCTCTCTCTCTCTCTCTCTCTCTCTCACTCACTCACTCACTCACTCACTCACTCACTCACTCACTCACTCACTCACTCACTGCTCTCTCTCTCTCTCTCTCTCTCTCTCTCTCTCTCTCTCTCTCTCTCTCTCTCTCTCTCTCTCTCTCTCTCTCTCTCTTCTCTCTCTCTCACTCACTCACTCACTCACTCACTCACTCACTCACTCACTCACTCACTCACTCACTCACACACACTCCCACTCTCTCTCTCTCTCTCTCTCTCTCTCTCTCTCTCTCTTCTCTCTCTCTCTCTCTCTCTCTCTCTCTCTCTCTCTCTCTCTCTCTCTCTCTCTCTCTCTCTCTCACCTCACTCTATCACTCTCTCACTCACTCACTCACTCACTCACTCACTCACTCACTCATTCACTTACTCACCTCTCTCACTTACCTCCCTAACTTACCTCACTCACTACCTCACTCACTCACTCACTCACTCACACACAACCCTTTCTCTCTCTCTCTCTCTCTCTCTCTCTCTCTCTCTCTCTCTCTCTCTCTCTCTCTCTCTCTCTCTCTCTCTCTCTCTCTCTCTCTCTCTCTCTCTCTCTCTCTCTCTCTCTCTCTCTCTCTCTCTCTCTCTCTCTCTCTCTCTCTCTCTTCTCTCTCTCTCTCTCTCTCTCTCTCTCTCTATGTATATAATATATATATATATATATATATATATATATATATATATATATATATATATATATATATATATATATATTTATGTATTTATATTTTTGTCCTTAAGGCTTTATCTTTGTATTGTAATTTTTCTCCCAAAAATATTCAGACAGAGAACGAAGGACAGGAGGCGTGGGATCAAAGCCAAGGAAAGTGGATATTGTGAACTCTGCAGCACTAACTACGCAAACTTGAGACTGCATCTTCAGTCAGACACTCACGTAGCCTTTGTGAAAAACGACAAAAACTACCAGCACCTTGATGAACTTATCAGCGGTAACAAACCTGGCTGTCAGGTAAGAGGAAGCTCAGGTGTTAAGGGTGAAATGTAAATGCTTTTTTTGCACTATACTAAACCTTGACACAGGTGCTGAAGCTGCATTTGGTGTTCTATTTGTCAGCAGATCAAAGCTTCAGTCAAAGTCTAGTACACAGAAAGCAAATACATTTTTGATTTTCCCTCCTTTTCTGAACCTGAAGCTTGCATTCGTCTGTTAAGAGTGACAATGAAGGGCGACTGATAAACCATTTTTATATTTTGGATTTTTTTTCCATTTTATTTCATAATTTTTTACACAAATTTGTATTATTATTATTGTTATTATTATTATTATCAGCATCTTTATTATTATTTTCCATACTTGTAAACAAGCACCATAAACTAATTGCTTTATCTGTGAAATGGCAAAGGCGTTGCTTAGTATCTGTGATCAGGCATTGGAAGATGCCATGCAAGTAGTTTCTGTAATCTGGCTCCCAAATCAGAGGAGATTTCCTCATCAGACCATAGAAACACACTTTCAGCGCCCCCACAAATGAATACCAGGATTGACCTGGCTTAGAGTACTCAATGTGGATGGGACCACAATCCCATATCTCTAACACTATAAGTGCTGATGAGAATGTTAGTTATTTGCTCTTTTTCCTTGCCCGTTCACAGATATTTGCCACATCCAAATGAGGTATAGTGGATTGATGCAAGCAGAGAGACGTCCAGCTAGTCTAAGCAGTGTTCCCAATAAGAGACTGCGTAAGCAAATTGTCTTCGAGGTTTGTATGTTTTTTTTTTTTTTTTTTTTTTTTTTTTTTTTTTTTTTTTTTTTCCCACTTTCCTTTTTATAATTTTTGTATTAAAAGATCATACATTTTAATTTTCATTTATGCATTACAAACAGTTTCATTTAGTTACACTTGGTTATTGGTTTTTATTTCCCAGTTTCAGTTGAATGGAAATCAGTCATGGAAATATGTAGTTACATTTTGTTCTTATTTCCTTGAAAGGGATAAATTATCCAATGTTTGGCAGATGTTGAAGTATTATTAGCTATAATGATGTTTATAGAACTCATCAGGGTGGTACATCACATCCTGAAATTGTATGGTCTTTGTAGATGAAACATTTTTCATTAAAAAAAAAAAAAAAAAAAATGTATATTAGCATAAAAAACTATAATGCCCTCATTGATTCATGTTGATTTTTTATTTTTGAGAACATGGTTGTTTAAGAGCTGATTTGGATGGTATTTATTTGAGAATAATATGCATGCATGCACGCAGATGAATGACTGGGACTCAGTAATGTGATACTATTGCATTTACTTGATATTATTTCGTTGATAGAGGCAAAAGGGTAGAGTGGAGATTGAGTAGTGTAATATATTTGAGCACTAACTGTGTTGTACAGAAGTGAATCAAGGTGTGTCAAATCCAGGAACCTCCAATTGGGGCGAGATTTAAGAATAGAAAATGCTTATCTTACATATCCAGTGTCTCCTATATTATTTTTATTCTCACTGTCATCTTTACAATCAATATATGATTGTAGATTGCATGTTATACCAAAGTGATACTTAGATTTTACAAGGTTACAGGGTAATGTTAGAGACAACATGAAAGATGATAATAATTGAAGACCAAATGGTATCAATAAATTCCTTCTGAGAGTAAAACCACTACCATAAAAATGTGGCCATGAGGATAAATTTGATGTCTAGGAGAAATCATTTAGAATTTCACTTAATGAATGTATGGTAAATAACTGTTTTCAGGGAATGGTAAAGGTGTTGTCTTAAGAGTAATTGTAAAGTAAAAATAAGTTTTTGGTTAGGTATGAAAGTGTTTTGAGAAAATAATGACAGCAATAAGGGTGGTTGGTTATCTTAAGAGAGTAGGGCTAGTAAAATACTAAAAATGGTTGTTGATAGGAGATAGTGCATAGTTTGAGAAGAGCTTAGAAATGGTGTAACATGTAGAAGTCTGGCAATAATTTAGTCATATTAGTATATCGTGGTATAATTTTTAGATGTAGAAACTTTAGCCTATAGAGAAGAAATTTGTATTAGATGTAATGTTCCTTGGCTTGTATTTAGGAAAAGTTAAAGGATTTTTTTCAAAATATTTAAGAATTCTTCTGAATACAGTCTTTGGCTCCAAGATTGTCCTACAATTTGTCTGATTCAGTTTAAGACTATCCTTAGTTAATTCCTATATAACATGCATTAGTGCCGCATTGAAAAGTTAATGCAGTTCATCAGAATCAACATCTATATTGAAATAGCTATATGTTGATCATTCATTATGCTAATGAAATTTAAGAAATGTGGCAATAAATGTATTTTAAAAAGAAGACTGTAATATTGTATATTTTATATATTCTATATTTAAGTGTTGATACTTCTGGATTTGTTATCTCTGTGATTTGTGCTATTATTATTTCTCAAGTCGAGTGTTTCTGTAAAAATGGAGGGAAGTGATCAGTTAAGATTCTATCTAAATCAAAATCGGCCTCCAAGTATAAATCAAAATCGTCTTCCAAGTTTCTTTATATTTACCGATACAGAGTTATTTTCAGCTTAAATAAGATTGCATGCTTAATGTTTACCTCTCTTACGAACGACTTGAGACAGTTTTTACAGGTGGGATACTTCTTTAAAACTGTCTTATCTTCAAAGTCATAGACAGAAACTGGGAGTCAAAGACATTTTTGTGAGATGTGAGAAAATTGCTGTCATAGGCAATTCTCTGAGTTTTTGACTTTATGTAAATATTGGGCCTGGTTTTACATTGTTATTTTATATTTCTGCTGAATGTTTTCACTGATAGATTTTATTTACTTCACTTTATAATAGTCTTTCTTATAATCTAGTTTGTAATACCCTGTTTTCTCTTTCAATAGATTGGTGAAACCATACATTCAGGCCCAACGCTTGTGGTGAAAGAAGAACCTAAGGATGAGGACATAGAGCCTAATTGTGTCTTCCCAGGTGACACTCGGGAAACCCCAAATATCCTTCCTGACGGTGACCGGCCAGCAGACATTCCCTCCAAACGCTGCTCACCTCGGCTGTTGCTGTCACCGTGTGCTGCTGGTTCACCTGCATTAGGTGGACCAGTAAAATCCCCTGAGTGCAAGGTTGCAGCAGCAGCAAAGATAGCTGCAGATATTGACAGTTCTCACTCTCAAACCCAAGAAGTCAAAGCTGAACCGTGTATAGGTGAGGCTTGTTCTAGCAAGAACAAGTCAAACGTGTTGGAAGTAGCTACAGAGGCTTTGGTCCCTGAAGATAAGGTCACGTTAGCTGCAGTGCCAGAAGTCCCCAATGTAATTCCTGTGCCTAAAGTAAGTGAAGCATATATTCCTGAGGCTACAGACACTAAAGCTGCTGTCCCTGGGGATACAAAATCAGAAGCCTTAGTACCTGAGTCTGTTGACACAGAAGCTCTTGTCCCAGAAGACACAGTTGCTAAGGCATTTGAACCTGAGGCCTCTGAAGCTACTATCCCTAAAGAAAAAGTCACAAAGGTCTCAGACCCTGAACCCCATGCAGAGTCCTCTGTTATAGAAAAGTCTGATATAACAGAATCTGCTCCCCTAAAGGATATTGTTCCAGAAGCTTCGGTTCCCTTGGCCAGTGTGCCTGAGGCAGCAGTTATTGAAGCTGCTATTCCAGAAGTTATTGATGCTGAGGCTGTCATTCCAGAGACGGCAATAACTGAAGCTACTGTAACAAATATTACAGACATTGATGGTGCTTTGCCAAGAACTGATGTGAAGCAGGCTGCTGTTCCAGAAGAAAAAGGTGAAGAACTAAAATTTAAATACCCAGAGAATCCAGGAGACACTACACAAGTAGCTGCTGTGCCTGAAGTTTCAGCACCTGCTCATCCTCACGCTAGTCTACCCAATATTAAAGAAGAAAACAGAGAAATGGTTAGACTGATTCAAGAAGCAGACGGAAAAATAGACTCCTTCTGCCACAAGAGGAGCAGTCGGACTTCAAAAAGGCTTGGAAGCACAGACTTTGATGCAGTGGAAGTCAAACCTGATCCTATTTCCAGGAACAAAAGGACAACTAGAACCCGGAGAACGAGCTGCCGCTCTGATAGATCTGAATCTGAAGTGTCAGATTCACGAAGTGTTGCTGATGAGTCTTTGTGTTGCGATATGGTGGACAAAACTAAACGTGGAAAGCCAAAGATTGGCGAGCCTCTTCAGGAAGAGGCCGCCACCCATGTAAGTGCCAAGTATAATGGTGATGTGAGCTCAGACTTAGTGAACGGAACTCATAAAGTGAAAGGACGCAGGATAAGCCGTACTAATAGTGATGAGTCCGATTGTAGCTCAACATCTAGAAGTAATGGAAATATAGACCACAATGGTGAAAAAGTTGATTTCAGTCTGTTGCTAGAAATTTCTGCTGCAGATAGAAAAAAGTTTGAAAGTAAAAAGGCCAAAATAAGGAGAAAAACTGCTGATTGGACACTGATTTCTGAAACAGAGCAGTATTACAATGAGAAAGAAGAAATAATGAGAAACAAGAATAAACCAGACTCAGATAGTGAGAGTGATGAAAGTGATAATTGTGCTGAAAACAATGACTCTAAAAGTGAGTGTTCAGATGTCTCTGAAAATACAGCTAATCACACTAGAAGTAGGGGTAAAGGGAGGGGCAAACAGACAAGAACTATGGATGAAGATGAGGAAGAATCAAAATCTGTGGGGAAAAGGATTAAAGATGACACTGGTCAAAAAATGAAAAGTAGAAGAACTGTGGGAAGCAGAACAAGAAAGACACGTTATGATTTGACTCTTCTTAATGACGATGATGATGACGATGAAAACTTCTTTGGCTTTCCTGTTAGCACACCATTGCCACAAACACCTCAGGCTACTT
The DNA here is from genome assembly GCF_003789085.1 of Penaeus vannamei. Classification (NCBI taxonomy): domain Eukaryota; kingdom Metazoa; phylum Arthropoda; class Malacostraca; order Decapoda; family Penaeidae; genus Penaeus; species Penaeus vannamei. The sequence continues at coordinate 261,843 of NW_020869313.1, read as the reverse complement.
CAACTACAGGCAGCTCCACTCAAGGTCGCTGCAAGATCAAAGGAAATATCAAGCGCTCTCCTGAGCCATCATCAAGTAGTGGGAAGTCTGGGAGAAAACGGTTGTCAGATGCAGAGAGATTCCTAAGAGACAACCGTGAGTACTATCACTTCCAAGAAACTACTGAAAGATTGCGGAGATCAACTTGCTCCTCAGCAGAAAAGGAAAAATATGGAAACGGTGATGATGCTGGTGCACAAGGCTCAAAGGAATATACCAGCAGAAGGGAAGAAATCAAATCCAAAGATAGTCCCTCCTCCTCCTGCTCTTCTCCATCTCCTTACTTGACCAGGACTCGACATGCAGTCTGTGGGGACAGGAGAGTAACCAGGAGTGCTGGAGGGATCCATGGTGAGGCTGAGGATGAGAAGGATGTGGAAGAGGATGAAAAGGATGGCGATTTGGAAAAGGAGAGGCATTCAGGAAGAGAGATGAGAAGGTGCAGAGACAAAAATGTTGCTAAAGAAAAAGAAAAAGAAAAGGAAAACATAAAGGAGAAGGAGAAGGAACCAGTAAAAGAGAAAGATAAGGATCATGCAAAGGAGAGAGAAAAGGACCATGTAAAAGAGAGAGAGAAGGATATTGCAGTAGAGAAAGAGAAGGAAAGAGATCTTGAGAAAGAGAGAGAAAAAGACAGTTTGCAACTTAATGTAAAGATAGATTCTGAAAAAGAAAAGGAAAAGGGCACAGTAAAAGGGGGAGAGAAAGACAGTAGAGAAGAGAAAGAGGACAAAGACAAAGAAAATTTACCAGGGAAACTAAAAGAGAAGGAAATTGTTAAAGAAGATGAAAAAAGTGTAGTGAGAGAGAACGAAAAAGATGTACTAAAAGATAAGGACAGGGATTCAACAAAGGAAAAAGAAACAGATTTATTAAAAGATAAACAAAAAGACACAAAAAAGGATAGTGAACCTGGTGCAACAAAGGATGAGAAAGGAGAGACTCTTCCAAAAGCTAAAGGGGAAAGTGCAGAAAGTCAAGAAACAGATGCAAGTATCGATGCTAAGTTGAGTGAGTTGTATTTTTCTTTCGAAGGTGTGCCTGAAAATGAGTGTTGGTTTCAGACGTATCAGAGATTTATAGATGGTATTGCTGTGAATGAATTTGTATACGATGAAGACCCACTGAAATTTGTGTTACCATATGAAATGCCAAGTGAATATGTACGTGATTTCATATCTATGAAGAAGAGCCTTTTGTCAAAGAAAAAGAATGACCTAGCAGATCTTGTAAGAAAATCTCCAAGGTGCCACGCTTCAACTCTTGCTCTATTTTCTGATATCATTCCTACCAAAAAGACGAAAGTTACCAGTACAACAAAAGTAGGGAAGACTGCCATTCTAAAGATAGATGAAGCATCATCAGATGGGACAAGCACACCAGGAGCAGACTCAACCAAAATGCAGCACACTGAAACTATTGAGTCAGCAGAAGAATTGGCTTTGCTTGCAATGCACATTGATCACATTATAAAAGCAGAGATTGGTGATGAAGACACCAGCACAACTACTTTGCAAGAAAATGAAATGAAAGAGAGTGAAGAGCCAGATATGAAGAAGACACCACCAAAGAAACGAGGCAAGAAGAAACGACTAGCAAGTGGTTCAAAATCTGAGAGAGAATCCGATCCTATGGTGAGAGAACTGAAGCTCTTTGAAAGCCCTTTTGCTCATGAGGTTGATCCAGCTTTCATTGCAAGTATACCTGATGAAATGAAAGACTTCATGACACCAGAGAATATCTTGGCTAGAGCAGCAGCTGAAGTAGTTGAGGATTCCTGTTATTGTGGGTGTACAGACCAGGGCTCTTGTGATGAGTTTTCTAGTGCAGATGACAATACTGAGGCCAGTTCTGAATGTGTTTCCTTGTGTGATTCTGAAACAATTGATAGTTCTACCACTAGTGAACCTAAACGTAGCCGTAGTGGTAAAAAACGCCGAAAGAACTTAACTGGTTGGCCAAAGGCCCAGAAGAGAAGGAGAACTGTTGCTCCTCTCACATCAGATGATAATGATAGTGCTATTGGATGTGATGATCTTGAACCAAAGAAGCGAGGGCGTAGGAAGAAACACAATGAATTCAGCTTTTTAGAGCAAACAACAGCGCAAAAACTTGCTGCCCTCGCTGCTTGTGATCGAAGAGCGTCCCCTCGCAAGAAAGCTTCCGTCTTGTACATGGACACGTGGCCTGTTAGATTTCGAACCCAAAAATAATATCTATTAAAATTTGTATGTAAAATGAGTCAAATAGGTCTGAATGCTGTATGGAAAGTTTATACATATTTATTATAAAATTGTATGGTATGCTTGGTAACTTGTTATTTTAAAAGGTGGAACCAAGGAGTCTCAGGATAGCTCTGTAAGAGATTGTGTCAGAAATCTTTGTACAGTTCTGTTTGTGCAGAAATTTTAAAGATGTGACTTTAGAATGTTTGTTTCAAATGCAATTTAAGGTGTAAGCATTTTTCTAATATTTTCCAGCTCTTGAAAAAGGTCTTTATCTAGTTCATTATAAATGTTTTTATTACTCTATTTATTTTATTTTCCTTTTTTGTAGGATATTAAGACAGATTAATACTTTTGTATGGAGTCAGTTGTTACATGTGAATTATATTGGCATTTTTTGATAATATGGATTTCATGTAAATCTCTCTGTCACTTTCATGTAGGTCCAAATGAGTTTATTATTATTTGCGTTTGTCTTAGTGGCTTTTCATCAGCATATGCATTTCAGTAGGGAGATTTCCCACTGAGAAATATAGGTTTAAATATGAGTTCTATTTATTTTTTTCAGAGGTACAGGCAGCGGTTTTCTATTGTCTGTTTTGTAGAGTGAACATGCAAAGTATGTGAAAAAATATACATTTTGTAAATAACAATCTTCTACTCAGAGTACTGGCCAATGATTCATAAATGTGAAATAAAGAGATGTTTGTACAATTCAGCTTGATTTATCCTTAATATATAGTTATGGATTATGATGCTGTGTAGTTGGTGATACATAAGTAAATTGATATTCCCTAAAAATTCAGGTGATGGCATTGCCCTAAATGTGGAAAGATGCATAGCAGGAAGGAATACTGTTTGGTTAGAAAATTTTCCTTAGTTCTTGAAAGTCTTGCCATAATGCAATGCCATATTATTCTGAGGTATTGTCAACCAATTGCACAGTGCATTGGCGAATTACCCTGAAAAATTATTGAAAAGCCATATATATGATTATTTACTGCATTTAAATTTGCTGATAGTAAGGGAGGTATCACCAGTATGTTGCAAGCGTTAGCAGAAATAAATTTTGAATTTATGAAATTTACTGGCATGATTTTACTTATCATTTTTTATTTAATCATTTATTTGGGAAATTATAGAATTATAGTCAATAGAAACTACTCTATTTGAAAAATGTAACTATATAATGTAAGCAGAGACATGTAAACTAAAGGAAAATAGAGCTTGCAATAAGATATATGAAATTCTGTAGCTTATAATAGATGAAAAGAGATCAGTAGTTACTAGCAATTTTGATATTTGACTGGTTGGTCAACAGATTTAAAGAATAAAAAAAAAAATTGCTCAGAATCTTTGCAGGTTGCCATCTAGGGTTTACATGATGTTCCTTGCAGCTTGTAGGTCATACTAGTCGTTATTTGTGATGAAATACTAATTAGCTCAGCACTGCCAACTGAATGTATGGTCATATGTCACATTCTTGAAATGTATATCACGCAAATGCTAACTTGGGGTAACAGTCCATTGTCTCTTGCATTATTTTTCTAGTACTCAAACAGTGTGAGTCAGAAGCATAATCAAAGGGGAATGTGACAACTACATCTGGAATTTGTGCATTTACTAATCAAATTAGATTTTTATTACATAAAAGGGGCTTTGTATTAGTAATAAAAGTTTCTCTATATATATAGAATGTTGTAGGTATGATCTTAAATTAGAGTAGACTATCACAGATTTTCAATAATTGTGTTCATACCAGGATAAAAAAGGGTTAGTACAATCAATGATTAGTAATTTGTTTATATTTTGTGACTGTGTTGTGACTAGAACTGGCAATGAGTGTTCAGAGCTAAGTCAGGTTGAGAGAAGCTGATGATAAGATGTAGAGGAAATGACTCTTCTCAGCAGATAACAACGACCTGGAGCAGATCTGAATATTAAAAAAAGTTACATACTAAACAAAATGCTGAGTACTATGATTTACATGGGACGTGATAAAATATCCAAAGATCTCTTTACTGGAAGAGCTATAAGACACAAACCAGTAAAGAACTAAACCTAGTTACATAAAAAGATGTTTTTGATAACCTTTTGGTAAGCAGCTTTCAGTTAATAAAAAAGCTTTCAGATTCCTCATTAACTTTAGAGAATAGCTGTGCAGAAACCTTTCTGGCTCTGTAATCATGCAATCACATGTCCATGGAAACATGGAAATTAATGTCAAATGGTTTATTGGCAGACAATGTTGGAGAGTGGAACAAAGAACTGGTACTATACATGTCAAAGTATTGTTTAAAAATATACATAAAAACAATCTTTATTTGGAAGGTATGAATTACATTTTATACATAATTTAGTACTAAATGATTCTTTACATACAATCAGGGTTGTAGGATAACTTCATTGAATAAGTGAAATTATAATACACATCAAAGGAATAAGCAAATTATTATTCACAAACACAATCAAGATAGCTTCTTTTCATATTTTTTACATTGATTTCTGCCTTAAAAAGTATGAATATTTACACTATCAAATGCTTGCATATCTAAGTAAACAAATCCATACAAATAATGAAACATGTAGGCATAATCAAATTTGATAAGTCTAATATAAAAGTACAGTTTAACTAAATTTTATTACTCGAATGGTAAGTTTAATAAATTTCTTTTTATAACTAAAATTCTGAAAACATCTTCAAAGATGTTTTGGAATGTCTTTATTTTCAGTAATCTCCATTACAACTCGGAAGATATACATTGGAATGTGTTTTAAGCAAGACCTTAACTTTAGCTTCAAGATCATGAAACTGTTGATAAAGGCATTACCCCACCAGTATTCATATATAACAATTTTAACTATTATTCTCTAAAATGTTACCCTGTTTTAAACCTTAAGAAATATGCTATCAAAACTATTGGCAATTCATCTAAAAATACCAGTAAATTTCTTTCATAGTGCAAATCAAAATGCTTCAATTGAGGATAAAATTTGTATTAAAAAATGGAATGAAAAAGACACACACGTACACACACAAAATTGTCATGGATCAATAATGTTTACATACTGCCAAACTTTATACAAAAACAGTCATTGGAAAGAAACTGACATATACATCTCTTTCTTTAGGTATACATACTTGTTTTTAAATGTGTGTATGGGTGTCTACATGCACAGAGCAAAGCTTAATCACATTCATGAAATAGGTTGAGAAACTTTTTTTTATGCTACTGTAAATTTGTATATGACAAGGTCTGTATCCATATAGATGTGTTTTTATGTTAACATATATGTAATAAACATATACCCACATGCAAACCCACACAACAATGGGTAAAATTTTTAGTTGTCAGGCAAGAATACACTTACATTAGTGCACACTGCTCACATATCGTGTCTAGATACTAGACAAGATTTATTCATCCAGAATTATATTATGATAAAGTTGTGCAGTATACATAACTAAATTTATGCCATTAATACTGGGATGTCCCTGAAGATACCTTTTAATATAACTGCCTTTTAATATAATTGGATGATTACATCCCAAGTAAAGTCTTGTGTTGAATCTTACTATAAAAAGTATTAATAAGAGAAAGCACCTAAATTAGCCATACACCGACCTGTAAATATACTAAAATATCAACTACTGTAATTTTCAGGTTAATTCCTTAGACAGAATATTCAGACTAGTATTCTTGACGTTTGAACCAGCACAAGATTGATACCCAAACTATTTGACAAGAACCAACAAATATAACTCGAGCTTGTGGTGGAAGGAACCTGAAGTTGATGAGAGAAGCAGGAACCCAGAATACACTTGCAGTCTGAAAAGAAAGAAAGAATTACATTGGATAAAATGCAAACAGAACATAACACTAAGGATGTATATTATAAAATGTCCTACTCCAAAAAATATGCACATATAATTATATATATATATATATATATATATATATATATATATATATATATATATATATATATATATATATATATATATATATATAAACATACCAAGAACGTAGGTAGAATCTTTTTCTTCCATTCCTCTAGGAGATCCTCTTTTCCTTCCATGGCACTCATTCCTGTTAAGTAGTTATTCCTGATTATTTTTTTAGCACTTAGTATAAGTATCTTTTGAATCTGAATTCATGAATATATTTAAATGAATTTTATAAAGATTTGTGTGACATAACTCAGTAACAATTATAATGATAATATCAAGCAAAGTTTAGGACTTGACATACCAACATAGAATAGGGTAAGATTGATTGGTGTAACTATGAGAGCATCTGCTGCCAACTTTGGTAAAACCACTGCTAAACTTTTACCGACAAACTTGGAATCCAAAAACTTGTACCTGCGAATAAACACTCAATTCGAAATTGGAAAAAATATGAGGCATATTTTAAAATATGTATGAAAATCAATACAAAAGTCTGCTGGGCATTTTATGCTACTAGAACACAAACAACTGTGACTGCATGACTCTACAACTACAACACAAGAATCAGAGATAAACTATCATGCCCTTGCGACCCTATGGTCAACAGTGCATCTGGTTTCATGAAATGCCAAACATATAAGAATAGTAACAAATACCATTAACTGCATACAATTTAGTTTCATAAAAGGATTACTGTTACAGACAGCTAGTCTGTTAATTTAGTTACTAATAAATGGTAGGTTTCCTCTGCATTTCCTAAAATCAGTTATAATGCTGACAGCTAAATTGCTAGGGCACTATAATTTAACCCTCAGATTTGTGTGTAGCAACTACAGCTGTTATTAAAATGACCTTCAACATCTTATGTATCTATTAATGCTGTGTGATTGGATTCTGTTAAAATTGTGTTTATTTCAATGTATGAACACATTCAAGGTAATTATAATTCTTACTTCCTAAATCTGGAATACAGATGGTATAATAACAATGTTCACCAAAAATATCTAATCATCAATATTTGATAACCAATATCAAAAAGAAAAAGAAAAAGAAAAAAAAATCAGTGACAAAATGTACCTAGTCACCACATTATCACAACGAATATTCATGCATCATGCATAAACTAATAAGATATGTACAAAGAATGTAGCATCAACAATTCTATTATTCACATATTCTTTTACATCAAAATAAATATTAATGAAATCAACTTAATGCAGAAATTAAAAAGTAGAGTGCAAATGAGAAATAAGAACACAATAGATAAAAAGATAAAAAAAAGGGAAGTGGGTTTTGACAGGAATAATATAAATGAAAAAAAGTAAATAGGGGTATTTGAATAAAGAAAGGAAAAGAGGTAAATGGAGATAGAGAAGGTAAGAAACAGGATGAGGAAAAGGAAAGGGAGATAACAACATAAATTCACAACTTGCTGTAAGCACCTGTGATATGAATATTCCATGCAATATATATGTGGCTTGACTGGAGAAACTAAAATTGATGGTTCATTCTACTTAGCAGCCAGCTTTATCTCTTAAAAATTGGTTCTCTTTCTTCAGCAGACAGCCTTAGGATAGTTTCTATTCCACACAGAAAGAGAATATAAGATAAATAATTTTTAATATAATATCATTTTAATCAAGTATCATTATGATGTTGATATTCATTCTTCTGTTTCTGTTTTGGGGAAGTCTATATTTACTTACTGAATATTGTATAAATTATATTATCAACAAATATTCAATGAAGTTTAACCCATTCACAATAAGTGATGTCCTATAATGTTATGGCAAAAAAATCACTGACACTAAGTGATTTTAATCACATCATGAGCCCATTTCTCAGCATCTGGGGTGATGCCTCAAGAGCCCAGCTGTGAGAATAGACCAAGTGCAGGCTTATACACTTCTACCTCATCAAACCTTTGCCAAAAATTTACCCTTCATGAATGGGTTAATTGCCAATATCAACCCTGATGCAAAACATTTTGAGACAGAAAGAAAAGAAATCTATGATAGTCAGATACTATCAATTCGATGCCCCTGGGGATGGCATGTATATACATGTCATGCCCACTGAGAATTTAGTTTATTAATTGTCTTTTACACATAGATGACTCCCCAATGTACCACATCAACACTAAGCCAATTACTGGTATCTCAACTGTTTATCCTTTTCCTTGAATTTTGGAAATATTATCTTTTTTGATCTTATATTACTGTTAGTAATGTCAACAACATTATAATGATCATAATGTCTATAATAATAATAATAATATTGATAATGATAGCATTAGCAAAAAATGCACTTTTGTCAACACAAGGAAATGTGAAATCACGTGAAGTCACAAGCTCTACTCATTTACTCCTTTGTGGCTAACCACTTGCAGTACCAAAGATATTTTCTATTGATATTTTACTGTTGTCAAAAACCTACAAGAGAACCAAATACAAGTCTTCTAGGAAGATTCTTTAACAACTTCTTCTCTGACACCTGTATTAAAAATCTGGTGAGGGAAAATATTTTCTGGCAAATGCTAAACACTTATGGGAAGGAGATATGAAAGTTCAAATGGTCTACTTCAATTTCTAATGGCTAGTGCATTAACTCAGATAAGAAGAAATATATTATGAGTAAGGTATTTTAAGGTGTAATCAAAACATGACTTGTATGCATTATATTGACAAGTAAAGAGCTATTCGGGATATAGAAATTTGATAGAGATGGCTGCTCATCAATAGTAGGACCATTGAAAAGGAAAATAAAAAGTATGCTTAAAAAAAGGACCTCAGTATAATGGAATTTACAGATATATATATGCTTCCTGCTACCACACAACACAGTAACTCAAAACATCTCAAGTTTCACTTAAAACGGCATGCTTCCTAACTCCTTAAGCATAAGGCATAAGCCAAAGCACAAGCACTCCTCACCAGAAAGAGAGAACAGCACTCCAAGCTGTACCCAGGACAGCATAGCGGGATAATTGCCTTACATCATAACCGCCCCTTCTCAGGTCAACCTGCGCCACCTAACAGAGGAGTGGTGTGCCACTCAGTAACTAGGAATAACCATATCATGACAAATTGGTGCTCCTGCCGTGCAAAGTGCAATTGTGGGGTGAAGT
>NW_020869313.1:207500-232500 GCF_003789085.1 Penaeus vannamei | reverse complement strand
ATATGAGGGTCCTTTTATCTCCTACAGTTAGCACTATATACATAAATAAATATATATATATATATATATATATATATATATATATATATATATATATATATATATTATATATATATTATATATATATATTATATATATATATATATATAATGTGTGCATAAATATGCACTATATATATACATATATACATATATATATATATATATATATATTATATATATATAATATATATATATATATATTATATATATATTTAACATATACATATATATGTATATGAATATAAATAATTTACATTATGTATATAATATGTATGTGATTATACATATATATGTATGTATTTTAATTATGTATAATATATATGTGAATATACATATATATATATATATATATATATATATATATATATATATATATATATATATATATATATTATGTGAATGTAAGAGGATGGGCGGAGAGCAGGTGCATGAAAGGGGTCTTTGCTGGAGGGTTTATTAGGTAAATAGATGTGAGCTCTCGTGCCCGGTGCCGAGGGCGGAGCGGTGCCGAGCGAGACCGTCGTCCTTCTGTCGTCTACCTCTTTGTCTCTGCCTGTGATTTGTTCTGTGTCAGCCCCTATGCCTGACAAGACGCCATTTTATGTAGCTTTTCCTGCTTATTGCGCTGTAGAAGTGTCAAAAGAGAAAGTCGAGTAAACACCTGCTTCCACTGAAGGAGGAAGGCAGCTGCCGATTACAGAGGTGCTAAATGGGAACGATCCGGCCTTCGACCTTATCGTTGACTTATACATGCATATATATATATATATATATACACACATGTATGCATATATATATATACATGATATACATGAATATTATGTATAAATTACTGTTTGTGTTTATATATAAATATACAGTACTAATATGATTATTGAGACCAGCTACTGATGTTTTTCATCTCCCTTCGGGTTCTGTACAGTATGTATACAATGAAAAGTATCATGCCTGTTTGTTGTTTTGGATAGGGTATCCTTTGTAGTATTTAGATTTTCACTTGATTTGCTTAAAGTGATAACAGGCCAAATTCCCGGTACTTTGGAGGTTTTGCTAGCGTTCCTTCGTTCCTCGTAATACTTGCAAATGCACGCACTGCCACCACTGACTAAACCTAGCCCTTCTACCGTTCAAAACGAATCAAGAATGCTTACTTAAGCACCATTGTTCTCTTGGGGATTTTTCTGCCATCAAAGTTTATCTCCAAGAAACGTCTCTATACCAAAGGAAAAAAACAAAGAAAATAGGTGTTTCCAAAACTTCACTCGCAAAACTGGAAAGAAAAAATATGGAAGAATATGAACCCATACGAAAGTGTGAAAGTCTGTCTGTCTCCTCTCCCAACCAGGGCAAAATGCTTGCACATATGGTTAAACAAGCAACTGGCTAATGAATGGAAGAACTGGCATCGAGTGTAAGCTTTGTACAATCAAAAAAGTTAATGGGATGGCATACCGTGCTTGAAGGCCAGCTAAAGTGCCAAGACTAACCATGGGGAAGAAACAACTGGGGGAGACGCACAAGCATTAGACATGAGGATTAGGAAAAGGTAAATTTCACTTAAATCTTCCATTTCACTACATCTCTATGCAAATATAATTTAGTGAAATACATAGGCATACGTGGCAAAACTGTATTAGTTACAAAATATATCTAATATGATGTTCATGTTTGGTTCAAAAGCGAGATAAGGAAAATGTTATGTTGGAGATGGAGTTTAAGAGGTTTTTATTTGAATGTTTCAGTCATCTCGTAACTTTTATTGTTATTTTTATTTGTAGGTTTGTTTCTCTGATAAATCTACGGTATAAGTACTAATAGACAGTTTTATTGGTAAAATTGGTATAATTGGATGTAACACCTGGTTTAAGCGATTTTGAATTTCCCGCCAACGTAGGGTGCTGCCCTCTAGATGTGGATGAAAGCGAGTCATGTGAGCAGCCATTTGTTTTTTTGAAGCTGGCAATGTGCTTTATATTAAAACCCTTCAATGTGATGGATTATGATATTGTCAACACCTGGGGAACGTCAGAAACTGTAAGTTAAATCATTGTATCATGCTGACAAGTTTATTTGTGATTTTGCATATTTTTCATAGCAAACATAACATGAAAAGGGTAACGAAGGATGTTATAGTAATATCTGTGATTTATGATTTACTTTTAAGGCCGTAAGTTAATTTCAAGATTACATTACACCTTTTATTTAATATGAAATGATTAACAGTTTCAGTTAGTATTTTTGATGAATAATAGAAATTATTCTTAATGAAAATAAGTGCTATTTGCAAGCCGGTAATAATCAACAATAGTGCCAAAGTTTTCATTTGCCAGTATTTTAATTTGAACTTTCTGAAACGTTATTTTGTGCTGATTATGAAGGATGACTATTTACATCTCAATGATATCATATGATTTAATGTTTCTAAGTAAGCATGTTCTGATTTTGTTACAGTTGGATCCATTTCATATGTCGAATAAATGATCAAACCGAGGAAAATAAGTACCTTTTGGCGTATTTAAATACCTCGATCAACACCAAGAAAGTTTATCCATTAAAGCATAACTCATAACACTACGGGTGTTACAGTTATTCTTATTTGTAGCTTTGCTTCTCTGATAAATCTACGATAGAAGCACTGATAGACAGACGAAAATTCGTTAGAAGAACCAGCTTCGAGAAGGACCACTCCGAGAGCATCAGTGAAATTCCCTGCCATGGCGATGGCGTGTCTGTGATCTCTGCCATGGGTACAGGAAGGTTAAAAATTATAAAAGATAATCTACTGTAAATCAAGTTGGATATCGTGACATCGATGATAGACGTCTACTTCCCCAACTTCATGTGTGGTTCTCTGATAATCGACCGGTTTGTTAGAATTGTGCGAGGCCCGACCCAAAGAATATTCGTATACTTGACATGCATAAATGAATAAATAAATGCATATTTATCAGTCTAGACATGCATATCAACCTGGCAAATAGGTTATTAAATGTATATCTATCAGATAAAGAGACAGATATGCTTTTATTTCTGCATCTGTGTTTATAAAACTTCATTGGGTCAGGCCTGGCTCAATTTTAACAAACTGGCTGAATAACTGCATTTTCTTGTACGGTGTAGCTCCCCGCCATATAGCCTAGTATTAAAACCAAATTTGAATAATCATGGCATTGGGGTGACATGGAAGACGATATAAGCTAAGTTTAATGAACTAATAACAAAATTATGCTACAGTATTTGAACGATTGATTAAGGTATAGCAGAAAAAAAAATAAAACAAATCAAGGGAAAGGCCTGTAGTTATATTTGAGACATGTAAGGCGAGATAAGCTAAGCAAAATGTACTAACGAAATTCAGCTAATTGAATGGTTGATAAAGATCTGGCATAAAAACCCAGAAATCAGGGAAAAGGCCCGAGGAATGCCAAGACGTACTGCTGCTGTAATTGAGGCTAAGGCTGAAACTGAGGCTAAGGATGGCTATATGGGTTACTAATATCATGTCTTTAATAATACATGCAGATGAAATTAGGAAATGGTATTTTGCTTTAATTTTGGGATACATTCTACCTAAAATGGCTGAAACTGTGTGTGTGTGTGTGTGAGACAGAGAGAGAGATTTAAGTTCACACCATATTGCCTATTCAAGAGTTTCATATCTATATTCCCTAGCTGATCCATTTGTAGTTGTTATTTGGATTTTGAAGTAAATAGACACTGTAGTAGGTTAAGAAAAAATTCTTGATTCAGCAGCTCATTTGGCTCTGATAACTTTGATCACAAGAACAGACAATATTCACCTTTCTCGTTTTTCCCAATTCCTCTCCTTAAAGGTGACCGTGAACTGCACATTCAACATGTATTTTAACAATCATAACATTTTACATAGGCGACGAAATATTATGAATTAATGAAGTAATAAATCCTCAAAATGCGGATTCCAATTCTATTTCCAAACGAGCATGACATTTCTATAGCGGTTCCAGACATATATTCCCTTAATTGAACCTAAACCTAAATGACTTTTATCATTTAGGTAGTTCCTTTTATTTTGATTCATAGCATGTTTATCATGATTTTATTGAGTATTTATTAAATATAAACAGTGTTAAAAATGTGTGTTATCATTAGCTATCTCCCACAGAAAGGTCTTTGGCACTGTAGTAAACCAGCCAACAGTAAGCGGACGTGATTATGTAATTCACTGCAGCCTTTGCTTCACGAAATATTTACCCACTAAACGATGTATTCCTTGCAGTCAATCCTTCCCAAAATACAACACCTAAAAAAATATCACACAAAAAAATATTTCCTCTTTCAAATACTTTCGCAATGCTATCTCTTGAGACTGGATTTATTAAGCAAACAGCAGGCATTCAGTCTCTCAGCTATCACGTCCTGTTTTTGCGTAATCTATCGTTTAAATAATTTCGGCGGTTATCTTCTTGATTTTATTTACGAATCTGAGAGATTTGACAATTCCCTCTAATCTATGGTGGCTTCTAACAGGTCTCTTGGGTCTCCGTTGTCACTACGATAAAACCAGAAATAATATCATGAAGGAATGGTATCTTTTAAATGTTTATTCTGGTAATATTTAAATTTAAAGAGAGAGAAAATCCTGCAGAACTTGAGTCCTGATGTCACTGTCACAATTCGATATGTAAACAGAAGATGATACCCTGAGGATCACTTGCATTACAGTGTAAGCAAGTTAGATCATGAAAATAAATATCGCCATTAAATAAGACGAATGAAATATGCATTATCATATAGTTATTTCCTTTACTGCGGAACACTGCACTATACTAACAAATCTTAAAAGTCATCCAGATTTCTTGTAATTTTCAACACATCACATTTCATTTTTATTCAGTTTTACAGGTTTTCGTATATTTTGACATTACAGTAATTCATTTACAATTCGTAGAATACTGGTAGTAATTCGCTTTGGCTGAACGGAAAACGCATCCCAAACTAGCCTTCCATGACGTAACACAGTTCTGAAATTTAACACTAAAATTTCAATAAACAAAATATGTCTAAAGCTTTGTGAAAGGTATCAGTATTCAGGATCAAAATAAACCATTAGCTTAAATGTGTTTATGACTTGGTTCCCAAAAATATAACGCCAACAGAGGACGTGAGGAGGATTCAAGGCGGGCGTGAAATTATCTGCTTAAAAACTGTTTAATGAGAATAATGAAATCATGTTTCATAATTAGGTAGTTTGTGGCATTGTAGATGTCTTGGTCTGATTTATTTAATGGAGTAAGTCTCTTTACATTTCATTACTACGAAAACTCGAAATTTTATGTACATGCCATGTTTTTTCTCTTTATATTTAGTTTATGACAGTGCATATCATGGATTCAGTGGTTTACTAGATTTATTAAGTTTTTAGTGCTTGGAATTACAAGTCCATTTTGAAAATTTGTCAATTTGCTTTTACATTTTCGCTCCCTTTAAATCAAACGTTTGGTAATTTTAAATACTTTTTAGTAAAATGCCTCGAGTATGTATCATATGTTTCATTTATTTAATCCAAGCAAAAATCTCTGCTTCCCTAAACAGTGCTAAGACATAAATAGGGAAAAATAATGAATAAAAACAAATGAGAGGGAGCGTGGTTCTGCTGGAAGCAAAACGGGTTCGTCATGTATCGTTTGGCGTAAGACATGCACGGAAGGCATTTCGGTCATGCGGTTTTCATAAATCCTTTACTGGGCATATGTTCCAGGTAAAATCAAAATACTAGATGTCAATAAACATGCGTATAGAACAAAAAGAGGAAATTTTGTGTGATTAGTAAAAATGAAGAATTAATTATCTCAAAGATTCAAACTGATATTGAGCTGTACTACCAACGAATTCTGCTAATCGGCTTTGACGTGCATTTCACTAATGATATTAATTTTATGCTTGTAATATTACTAAAAGTAAATATGAACAATATTACAATAAATATCTAATCTTTTACTACATGCCTGCACTTCTCAAAAACTAAACCTAACATTTAAACAACAATAATCACGAAATCACGACTCCGAACTCTGTTTATTAATTTTAGCAAGTCATTTAGTCAGTGAGCAGCTGTTACTTATTACACGCGTCTTATTACACCGGGAGCAGAAATAGATAACTAATTCTGATACAGTTTTTGTACTCTCTCATGCTTCGTAGTTGTACTCATCGTAGTTGTCTTTCACTTTTGTAAAGACTTATTATTTGGAAGCAGGAACTCCCAAGATACGTCAAAACCGACGTAGCTATGAGTACTACTATTGAAGCACCGTAAAGCGAAGGTTTATCATTATTGCCTCCGCCATGGAGGTTGTGTTTTTGGTAGCGTTGGTTAGTTCGTTTGTTCGTTGGTTGGTTAATAGGATGACTCAAAAAGTTCGGAATAAAGTTTTATGATTTTTTTTTTACAACAGGTGTGTGTTAGCCTAACTTAGATGCCATTAAACCGTGCCCCGGTTTCTTTGATTGGTTGCATCAGTTAACCGTATTGCCTTGGCAAAAGGGTAACAATTATTATAATCATCACCTTTATTGTCCGCTTGGCGCAGGTATACGCTCTCCGAGTACTTCTACTACTACTACTATTACCGCTACTACTGCTGTTATTATTATTATTGTTATTATTATTACTATTATTATTGTTATTATTATCGTTATTATTGTTATTATTATTATTATTATTATTATTATTATAATTATTATAATTATTATAATTATTATTCCGTCATTCTAATTATCATTACAGTTGTTATCATTACTAATGTCCTTATTAGTGTTGCTATAATTAACATTATAATTATTATTATTATTACTATTATAAGTATTTGTTTGTGAATGAAAAAAAGTAAAACTGCCTAGAATAACAGTAACATGAATGCAGTAATTACAAGCACTCTTTCCATCATCATCCATTGATTTTAGAAGTGCAACGAGACCTCCCCCATGGTCTCGGTACTCAGCTGAATGCGAAATTACCCTCACTGGGGTAATCAACCTCCATCTCTGCATTTTGTTTTCGGGAGTAAGAGGTTGCATCCTAGCAGCTGAAATAACCCCTAGCACTTTGGTCTTGGTCTATAAAGGGATTTTCGATAAAGTGTGCGAATCCTATATAAGTGGCACCAGTGTATACCAGGGTTTCCTATCCAGGGGTGCTCTGACCCCCTAGGGGTGTGAGGTAGCATTCCAAGGGGTGCGAGAAGTGTTCATCTTGAGACAAGGAATTAATCTATTTGTTACTCACAATCAAGAAACAGAAAGAAAGGAGCCATTGAATTAAAAAAAAAAAAAAAAAAAAATATGTAGATATGTAGATCTTTCAAGCAAGTGATTATTTTTTTTATAGGGTTTATGAAAATAATCTGGGACATGTTTTCTTGTCCATATGTTTGATTTTTGTTAACATATTATTATTAAAAAATGAAAAGAAATATTTTTTTTGTTGATCATATTTAGTATAAATTCACCTACTTTATCCTTAAATAAGCTACAAATTTAAAGAGGTTCTAGGACCCACTGGTGTATACGGTACATGCTTTGTCCTTATTTGAGCTTATGTATGTTTAATCACCTTTTTCGCAAGATAAGGAAACGTATGATCAGTATAATATATAAAATAAAAAAAATGTAAATAAATTACTCATCTGATTATACGCACGAAAGCTACTGGCTCTGTCTCCACTGAAAAGGAACCGACGTATCCAGCATCCCTTCTTTCGTAGCTATATCAGCACATTTTGCTAAATGACACTAAGAGCGCAGATTACTTGGGATCATTTTAATAAAAGTTTTTGATCGGCTCTTTGATAGGCATCCGAATTCTTGCGCTGAAAATATTACTCTTTCTTAACGAGATTATGGATTACAAGGAGTCAAGGTAAATGGGATGCGGTCAAGATGGGAGTTTTTTATGATTGAGCAAATCTCTATCACGTCCGGATCTTGGGACACCAAGAAAATAAGCTGGTGTGTGTTTTTTATGAGTAAGGGATTCAAGAAATGGCAATAGCCGTCACTTGAAGAAACAGAAGGAGAGAGAAAGTGGCAGGGCTTTGGAAAAGACGGGAGACGAAACAAGTGGGACCATCTTTCCACTTAATCCTTGTCTGCTTTGTCTGTTATGACTTAACTTTTATCCCTGACTGACATGATCAGATTTTTTCTCAATAATATAGCCCTCTTTTCCACTAACAAGAAACTATCTTACGATTCTGCCCCCATAAAAAGGGGCGGAGTCATAGGAAAGTGTAGCACAACAGTTCCATGAAGGCGGAAAAAAGGCTTTATGTTTCCTTCTTCCATTATGCTGGTATGCCCATGAAATTGTAGTCAGGGTCTCCTGTGCGTTCCCGTTTATGTTGTAGATTTTCTTTTTTTTTTATTTTTTTTCTAATATCTTTGCTCCTCCTAGCCATCGACGATGTCCCTCCTATACATTAAATCAATGACTCATTTTTTTCTAGGAAAGTTTCTTTTTTTTTCTTCTCTCAGTCATTTACCATCCTCCATTGTATAGTATAAATGTATTCATCCCAAGTCACTTCTGTATAATCTTGTTTTCATTCCAGGTAACTGTTTTCCAATTCATCTTCGCCATCCGCCACCATTCCCAGCTGGTCATTTGGAAAACAACAGATTCACACATATTACACCCTGAAGAATTGAATAAAAATTACTAATTGTAAGACTGAATGGCTGTATGAAATAAATAAAAGTCACAACTTAATACATTATCTATTAGGAGATTTAAACAAAAAAAAGAACTTGTAACGTAAAATAGCACTTGGGATACATCTGTGTAGGGGGGGGGGGGGGCGTGTATCCAAAACGATTACAAAACACACAAAACGTGAGATGAAAGTGAAATGAAATACAGCAACAGATTTTATATTTTTTTTATGCGACAACTAGGGTTGCCAACCGGCCCTTAAACTACGAATCGTTCCGTAATTGAAAACTCAATGACGCGTCGCTTAGTAAACTGATACGTGACTCACTTTGCTCCGTATTGTTTACACTCATTAAAAGAGCAAATCTTATTATATTATAAGTGTTCAGTTCTGAAGCAGTACTCTTGCAGGAAAGTTTGGAAAAATTAAGAAACTATCGAACTTCAATAAAACGACGAGGTAATTCTCGTAAATATGTCATTTCCTAGTGTTTGGGCTTAGTAAAGTAAACCTTTTTGTTCTGGAAAGATATTCACTTTGAAAAAGTTACATTTAAACTAAGATAATCAGTATAGTATATACAAAATCGGAAATGGTGGATGGTGTCGAGTGTTTGTCAGTAAATATAAGTACATGTCGGTAATTTTGAATGTTTTATCTCTCCAGCTTAAAAATGAATGTTCGCATCTGGGTGTGTAAATTCTAAAATTTGTTTGTGACTTGTTAGCGTTACCTGGTTTATCAATCTATCCTAATTATGCATTTGTTGCTAATTGCGTCTTTGCAATCTTTGCGATCCGTGTATTCTTTAAGAACGAAACCGAATTTAGTATAGCTTAGTGGTATTTCAACTCTTTACTAATTCCAAACATGTTATGTTTCATAAAATTTGTTTATTTAGTTTTATACTTCAAATATTTGGATTTTAGGTCCCACAGCTAAACTGTTCTTTGTACAGAAGGTATGCAATGCATGTCATTTTCATTGGTTAAAATACAATACCGATAAAATTCAGGTTTGTTTATTTTCTCTGAATTGACAGGCCCAAAGACATGGGGTTTGCATAACTTTAAAACCATTTAAAACCATTTCCATATAGAAATACTGTATCAGTTGTGAGTTTTCCAAGGTCAAGGGTGGGTTGAAGTGTGGCACCATGGAGTTGGCAACACTAGCACCAACAGCAAAGAGGAGGCAGTTCTGAGAATCCTTTTTGTTCGCTCGACTTGTGCCAGGGTCGGATTTAGGCTTGACGAGACCCTAAACTGCAAGGAGCTTAGAGGCCCCTTTAAATAAAGGTATTCCGAAACAAAAATTTTAATGCTTTAAATAAGAACGAAAACAAACAAAATACTTGTATGAATGCAATGCACAATAAATTCTACATGGTCAAGGCGCCAACTTATAGTCGACGTAAATCTATCCCTGACTTATGCATCTGATAAGTAAATGTAAAGTATCTGTTGAATGGTAGAATATAAAGTATGTTAGATCATGTACCAAGTGGTATCTGTACTTTCATGTTGACCTCGCATCAAATGCCATGCCATCCTATATTTAAAACTTTTAGTTATTCCTTAAAAGATAATAAGGTTTTCTGTGGTTCCAAGGAGCTTTATCCAAGTGGTAGAAAACGAGATATTTTGGAGGGAGGGGTCTTAAGTAATTCATCGCCAATAGTTTAAACAATATCGTTCACATGTTACATTTTCTATTTTTTCGTGTCTTTTAATTGTCTCGGATGTTCTTACTCACGTGGGACACCTTTCACACAATCTTCAT
Organism: Penaeus vannamei; assembly: GCF_003789085.1. NCBI lineage: Eukaryota > Metazoa > Arthropoda > Malacostraca > Decapoda > Penaeidae > Penaeus > Penaeus vannamei. The sequence goes on along the minus strand of NW_020869313.1, from coordinate 221,984 downwards.
TTCAACACAAGCATGGTTTACTTCACAAGCTAAGCCAACAGAACACATGTTCTCGAGGCGACACCTACATGACTGCACACCAGGCATTAACCGGTAATTTTGGAAAAGGACGTTGATTTCTATGGTTTTTGTTGATTCTGTTCGATTCCATCCGAAATGGCTGGAATGTGTTTTTCATACCAGAATCGCGCCACTCTTGGCATCATGCGTGTGCAGTGTGGAATTCTCGATCTCTGCTGAAATCACAGTACCGATTTAGTTACTATATTGGCTGCCCCCCCCCCTCCCCAACCACAGACAAGAAAAACAAAGAATCCCTCTGCGTATTTACGACAGGAGAAAGCGCCAGACAGACGGCATCGGGCGCTTCCACATGGCGTTCGTACGCACGCGAAGTATTGTGCATATAAATTCACTTCCATGAAAATAAACGTAACACCATACCTGTGCAGCGGAGGGCCGGGTGCGGGTCGTCGATATCAAGTGGCTTGCGTGAGCATCGGAGAGGTTTGCGTGAGCAGGAGCGATGGCTTGTTGCTCATGAAGTGCAAGACACTTTCGAGGGCAGCACTCTGCGTTCACGTAATAGTTTCAAGCTAGCCTCGTCTGCAAAATAATTTTGACTTTTATATGGTCTGATACGGCACCCTGCACACACGGAGACTATGGCGAAACATTTTAAAATAGAATTTCATAGCTTCTATTTTAGCTAATGTTCAATCATTGACTGTTTCCTTGTGCCTTGTTTCCCCACTGGCTATTAAATTAACCACCAAACAATTGGCCAGTGAAATCATGACACTGGCCGTGACGTCACAAATAAGATAACAGGAATAACAGTGAATGAAGTCCCTGCGCATGCGCAGAGGAGAATTTGGTCAGTATTCCCTCAGTGACTAAATCGCACCTCCGCTTAATACTATTTTAAAGTATTTTGATAGTAGCTTCTTTATTATTCATTTGCGAAAGTTTATTTTAAGAAAAGTGATCATTAATTAAATATCTTCAAAGAAAGTTTATTTCTGATCGATTCGTTGTTAACATTATTTTCCAATAATACCCACAATGCACCTGTGACAAAACGTAACTCTTGCACCATGCGCAACGTCAACAGGCTCGGGCAGGGAAATGCTCTGGCTGCCTGATTCACTCGCAATCTTGGCGTTGCAGTACAAACAATTAAAAATTAACATGGATCTGCTCCAGATATGTAAACAAGCACACAGGCTTGTAATCATTTTCAAGATTGCAAACACCCTCATAGACTAATAAACACAAATATTTTCCAAAACATACAAGTGGAACACGAAATTCACAACAAATTTCCGACAAGCCACACCAACATTATAGATCTACAAGCATGCACACTTCTCGCATAAGACTAAACAGGATACCACAGAACTGCATAGAAACAAAAACAAACTTTACAAACGATTTTAGCAAACACCCTTTTTAACTAATACTTTCACAAACGCCTGTCCCACCACTTAGGCCCTAATATTTTCCCTCGTCCACAAGCTACCTTTAATTACATGAGTGATTCGCGCAGAACAACGCCCAACGTAATAGTAAATAGATTCACCTTCCCCACCGTGGTTCCTGTGTCGCTCCAAACTCGTACCGGACTGAAATACATGGATTTCAATTTATAGATTTCGATTTCAAACTCATTGCATTTCTCCGGACTTACCGCTATACTAATGATGGTATTACTATTAACTGCGATGTCACTAGCAACGTTAATGACGTTATGCTATCTCAGTATCTTATGTTAATATATAGAAGAGAAATAATGATGATAAAGATCAGTAAATACAAAAAAATAAAAAAAATAATATCCGGAAAATAATGCATTTAACTAGTGTTCAGTATTAATAATATAATAGATTTGATGATACGATTAAAGAAATAATGTAATCATCCATGACCATTTATGTAGATATATTTGCTGTTCTACTTTTCCGTCTAACCCTGCTAATAGTAACAGACAATGCTGTTAATAATTGAGTATTATTGCCAATCTTCGCTTTACTAGTTGGTCAATCATGCTGATCTAACCATGTTTCGGTTATGAAACAGTTTGTATTTTGCTTTGTTTTATTACCCAGTGGACATACTGACACAAAGGCAAGCTATGTACTTGTCTGTCAACCTTATTTAATGAAGTCCTGTAGTGTTTTGCCGTTAGGTAACATTATAAAGGAGATCGTATCACATTCCTTTTCAAAACCAAGTGATTTGTGGTAGCTTATTGAAGCAGTATTGGTGTGATTAACCATAATTCTGACTGTTATATCTAGTTGCCGGAGCTTTTCTGACATGGCAAGGGTCGCCGCCGTGCCCAGTCCTCGACGGCGGTACTCGGGTACGGTGAAGGTGTTACCCAGGAACCCGTGCTTGTACAGCAAACTCCAGGCGACGAGGTGGCTTCTAACTGGAGGCCCTGACACGCCCTCTTCCTCCAGCACTCTCTTCCTGATGGCCACGGAGGGTTGGTTGGTCACGATGGACTTCAAGCCCTTTCGGGTTTCTGTCCAGTTATATTCCCAGTTAGAGGTGAGGGTCGGCTCGTCCTCAGCACGGAGAGTGTCGATGTAAAAACCCTCGGGGATTCTGTAAGCATAAAGCCTTTATCAATAATAGTCATTCGTGATTCACATACCGATCATATTATCATCTACGCCAGCGGTTCTTGTGTGATATTATTACTATGTCGAAAATAATACTTGATCTCCTGAAGATTCGAGGTATCCAGACTATAAAGGGAACCGTCAAACACTCTGTGACTCCACATCTGCTCGTTCCCTAGCATTCCATTTTTCTTCAGTTCCTCTACCTACAAGATGGTTCATCCCATTACAAGTGTGATAAACAAATAAAATATACATGTTCTAATTTTTCCTCGCATATTTTACGTCACCTGGAAAAGGCAACACATCTCTAAAACGTTTCAATGTAGAGATTCCAAGTGACAGCTAACCTTCGTGTAGATAACCACAGAATGAACTCGAAGTAGACAGGCGCCGTCCAGTCCCAGCCAGGCAGCGTCATCAGGAGACAGACCACTTCCTCGTCGTCCTCTTCCTTTGTGTCCCAGAATAAAGTCAGATTCTGAATGTGTTCCTGAAGAAAAAACGTATTTACTTTTTTTCTTTAAAGATAGAGTGGCTTTGTGTGCCCATGCAAATAAACGTATTGCTTTTTTTAAAAAGATCGAGTGCCATTGTGTCCATAAAAATATTGTTATAAACAATATACTTGCCTGTGAGCACGGAGGTGTAACCACAATCAACGACGAAACTCCTGAGTCTTCAGGTACGTACACCTAAGAAAGTTGAGAGACGAGAAGAGAGAGAGAGAGAGAGAGAGAGAGAGAGAGAGAGAGAGAGAGAGAGAGAGAGAGAGAGAGAGAGAGAGAGAGAGAGAGAGAGAGAGAGAGAGAGAGAGAGAGAGAGAGAGAGAGAGAGAGAGAGAGAGAGAGAGAGAGAGAGAGAGAGAGAGAGAGCGGAGGGGGGGCGAATTATGTTCAAGAAGCGTAAGAAAAGACTCACCCCAGCAGAATCTGGCAGATACTGGGTCATTTTTTCCCTCAGATTCACCAGGTCGCTCCTATCCGTAACCTCACGAAGCCGGGTCATGATGCAAGGGTGGACGCGGGAACAAAATCAAGAGAACACAAGGTTCTTCCACCTTCTCCGTTCGCGCAGGTGGTGACGTCAGTTGCTGTGGATACGAACGTAAAATATTTCATAAGCCAAATGACAATTTTCACTGACAATTTTCACTGTCGGACATTTGCGAAATGGAAACTACAAATATAGGATAACAATTACTGTAAATAATGAAAATAAATATGTTATTAGCAAAATGGTTTCAACTGGAGCCGCTTTTCATGATATAAGTAAGCTAAACTCAACGAAGGAATCAGAATAGTCCCACACATAAACATATATGTTTATGTATATATGTATAGATGTATTTATATATATACATGCATATATATATATATATATATATATATATATATATATATATATATATATATATATATATATATATATGCATATATATATATATATATATATATATATATATATATATATATATATATATATATATATATATATATTATATATATATATATATATATATTATATATATATATATATATATATATATATATATATATATATATATATATATATATATATATATATATATATATATATATATATATGCATATATATATATATATATATATATATATATATATATATATATATATATATATATATATATATATATATATATATAGCCGTTTAGTGTGTCACGCTGGAATTGTGGGGAAAAAAAACATACTGAAAGGACATGATATTTCGTATGGCCTTTTACATTGTATTTTTTATGCAACAGCAATCAATCCGCCTGCTTTCATTATAACATCGTCAGTGCGTGTTGATCGAAGGCCAATGATACACTGCAAAGCGCAAATATTGTCAGGTACGATAAGCGTGTATTAACATGAACAAAATGTGTGCTATTCTAATTCTAGCGTGGACGAGTCTGAGCATATAGACAGAGCGGTGTCGTAGTGGAGCAAGTCAGGGGACCATACTTGCTCCACTACGACACCATACACTTCACCAAATGACTGAATCCCCACAACATACCAAATCACCACAGTCACCACACACGCTCGACCAGGCCACCACCTATTCGCTTCTCCAGGCAACAGAAAACTCACGATTTGTTTATTCCAGCAAATATTTGACAGGTGATTCATTCTTCAATAAATAGTAAGGCATTTTTTTTTCGCTTTGGTGAAATGGACTCGATTTATCGCTTGAATCAACAATTTGACAACTTGACGGCAATGTACTACTTGTTTACTTACTCCAAAAAAGAAAAAATCCCTGCTGACAGATCAATATTTTATCCCTTGCGCTTTCAACAAAAAGTATATGAAAGAACTCAGGTATAGCTTATGGCATTTCCTTTCTGTTGGGCATATGGGTTCTGTCCTCGAAGTTTTCATGGTGCCGAAAAAAAATTAAGAACTATTATCTATCAAATAATTAGTGATGATTCTATCGCAGCGAGAGGACCTATCTATTGATTTTACGCTATTTCCTTGTGTAGAAACCGCTTTGTCTATATCTGATTAGACTCGCCCTCGCTCTCCTGCTCAGACACGTCCTCGCTAGAATTAGAATAGCACACATTTTGTTCATGTCAATACACGCTTATCGTACCTGACAATATTTGCGCTTTGCAGTGTATCATTGGCCTTCGATCAACACGCACTGACGATGTTATAATGAAAGCAGGTGGATTGATTGCTGTTGCATAAAAAATACAATGTAAAAGGCCATACGAAATATCATGTCCTGCCAATATGTTTTTTCCCACAATTCCAGCGTGACACACTAAACGGCTTGACACTCTAAGGGGCGTGACACTCTAAGCGGCGTGACACTCAAAACGTTTTGGACTCTTTAAGCAGTGTGAGATTCCAAAAGGCGTGATATAGAAGCTTAAGAACCAGTAAAAGCAGTGTAGTGAGTCGATAGGCCCCACCGGAAAATTATAATATATAACTGAAATTCGCTTTTTTGATAAATAATCTCAAAGTTGAAAGCAATTACATAAAGAAATACCTGCTTGAATCTTTCAACAATCGCTCGGTCAATCCTGCATTTTTTCTACACACACAAACTGATATTCACACACACACTTACACAATATAACACATTCTACTGTTTCGCACTGTATCGGATGGTGGCAGCACTTCCCCCATGCAGATATTTGACACGCTTAATGACGTTTCCCAGGTAACACATGTAAATTCAAGGTCACTGAGACGATAATACTTAAATGAATCACTACAGCAGTGTCTGGCAAGTTAACAACCACGGACAGGCAAACACGTGACTTTCCAGCTGACGGGAAGAAAACGAGAGTTGACCTCGCCGTGACCTCGTATGCCGTGACCCCGTATGCTAAGTACACGTAGAGGCTAGCGGATGGAAGTGGGACATTCAAAGCCAATTTATTAAAGTATTTTGGAGAAAGAGAATTCTATGAATGCCAAAATGCAAATGAAGGGTTTGTTCGGGAAACTACGGAAGGATAACATGCAGAGCAATAGGCACACTTTACTCCACGGTATGTTAAATCTATAACTTCTATTCTCTCTCTCTCCTTCTCTTCCCCTTTTCCTCTCTTTCTATTTCTCTCCCTCTTCTCTCTTCTCCCTCTCCTCCCTCTCTTCTCCTTTCTCTCTCTCTCTCTCTCCCCATCTGTCAGCAATATGGAAACCGGATGGGTTGGGCTTCACACCTAGGCATTGCAGCTGCCTTACTTTACTCTCTCTCTCTCTCTTCCCTTTCTCACCCTATATCCCTCATCCCACACTCACAATATCCAAGTCTATCTCCCGAGTTGTCGATTTCAAATATTGTTTTGGCTGATCAAATTGCGCGCAGCCAATCTCCCTCCCCCCTCCTCTCTCTCCCTCCCTGGCTTCGCACCTTCCTTGCCAGCCCAAGACTCTCTCTTCCGGCCCTTCGATACGCCCGGAAGAATGGACACACAAAGAATAGGGTACCAGGCACCTCCGCCAGCAGGACAAGGAGGCGCTGGATATAAGGACTTCTCGTCAGGCAGAGACGAACAGCACCAGAAGCAGACCAAGACCTAGCAGGAGTCATAGGGCAAATTCCAAAAGATGGTAAATAGGGGCGCGGGGTCACTCTCGTTGACACCATCTCTCACTCTCCCTCTTTCTCTCTGTATCTCTCTCTATCTATCTATCTCCTTTCTTCTATGATATATATATATATAATATATATATATATATATATATATATATATATTATATATAGTATATCTATCGTGGCTTCCTATATCATACGATTTTCGAATTTACCAATTTTAGTCTTGCAAACATGGGGGTATAATTAGAAGGCCAGGCAACCTGCTTGTTTTTGTGCCTTGCCCACGGTTCCTCCTCGAACGATGCTTCCTCAGGCTCCTCCTCGGAGGATGCTTCCTCAGGCTCATCCTCAGGTTCCTACTCGGACGATGACTTAATTTTTGACACATGCGTGCGAGGGTCGAGCCAGAGCAGGAACCGTGGCACTGGCTGTGAGGTCTCTGTTGAAATGACGCTGATCTGTCAAAGAGCTCATTCAGGAAAAATACGGACCCCACGCCCGAGCCCAAGGACGGAACACGAGAGGGGCTATGGGTTTGTAAAAAAAAAAAAAAAAAAAAAAAAAAAAAGCGGGCAGGTCAAATTTATCGCTTAGTGGGGGGGGGGTAGCTTAGTAGCCCTGGCAGCAGCTGCGGAGAGGTTGAAGTATAAGAGTAACAAATTAATTTATAAATTTTATAGATTGTTTTTTCATAAAAAAATGCCTTCAAAAGAGAGTTGTGCCAAGCGACGGAACATCATGATCTGTTCTTTTGCCGATTCCCAACACGGTGTAGGAGAGAAAAGAAAGGTAAACAGTTTCCGATATGAAAAATCTCGTTTATTTTTAATTCCGTCTCCCCCCACCCCTGCTCTCTCTCTCTCTCTCTCTCTCTCTCATTTTCCTTATGTGTATGTAGGACAGATATCGGTACCCTGCACTATCCCTCATTTTCCCCTTTTTCTCTCAAACTGCATTTCCGTTTTAGCAACGTCGACCAATGTTCACGCGCGCACATATACTATTATTACACCCTCTCTCTGCCTCTCTGCCCATCAACCCTCTGTATTCTCGTCCCTATTTTGCAACAATGGCTCTCTCTGCCTCTCTCCCTCTCTGCCCATCACCCCCCTCCCCTCCTTTTCCTCTCCCCTGTGCAGCTCGTAGAGTTCGCATAAAGTTTGGTTTCTCTCTCTCTCTCTTCAATCACACATTAATTATTATTCCCAAATTCAGCCGCCTTAACAGGGTGGCAGCAAGAAGTCCTAGTCAAAACAAAAAGTTACAAATTAATACAAAAACACACACGCCCTCAGAACACACATGCGCACACGGAATCACTCTTGAAACACAGAGGCTGCTTACAACGGGAGTACATTCATCCTTCGCCCAATACTCCTGACATCTCGGGAAACGTGCATCGTGCAGAGGTACCCCTCCTAGGCACGCCCGACATCCCGGGAAACGACGCCAGCATGACCAGCCCCTCGTTTTGCCCAGAAATGTTTTCCACGACAACGGCCCGAGCGACAAGGATGCAGCCGTCGGCCAAACAACACACAACCGCAAACGGAGCTTCTCGAGGAGGTTGAGAAGGAAAAGGTGGAACACAAAAAGTAAGGTTAATTTTCTGGTTCGCTTGATCTTAGGCAGAGTCACCAAGTAGTAGATTGGTAAAGAGGTTAAATGTATTTCGTACTGAAACGGGTCTTTCGTCGTGATATAAACAAACAAAACCCGCCCTCCCTCTCCTCCACTCTGTACTTAAAATATAGGCTTGTGTCAACCTACAATTTGTTTGTTTGTTTGTCTCGCGTGTTTTTTTTATTTCTCTCTGTTCCTTTTCCTCTTTCTTTATTTTGAGATTTGTATTTACATGCAGTCCGGTATGTTTATTTTCGTTGCGTGCATCCTTCCCACGATGCCACCCTCGCCCTCCCCCCTCCTCCCCTCCTTCTTATCTTTTAACCGTCCTCCACCCCTTCGATTCGCCTACCCTTCCCTTGTTATATTAGTGTGAATTCGTTGATTTCCTTTCTTTGTGCATTATTTGTTGCTTTATTCGATGTTGATACCGTTTCTTGTGTTGGAGTAGTTTCTCGATTTCTCTTGTTGTTTCCTTCTTGTTCCATCTCTGTTTCGTCACGGCCACATGTTTTTTTTTTTTTTTTTGTCTGTCTCGCTTATTTTTTTTGTTGTTTCTCTCTGTTCCTCCCTTTTCCTCCTTCTTTATTTTGAGGTTTGTATTTACATGCAGTCCGGTATGTTTATTTTCGTTGCGTGCAACCTACTTCCCCCCCCCCCTCCTTCCCACGATGCCCCCCTCCTCCCCCTACTTATCTTTTAACCGTCCTCCCCAGAAAGCTCAGGGTACCCGGACCGGTAACACGTTCCTACTGGTGCTCCTGTACGCTATGACCCGCCTTGCATTTTAGGGAGGTAGCCCTTGCGGTCTAAAAATTCCTTCCTAGGTGTAAGGTCGCCGTCACCGTCCCGGCTCATGACACCTGTTCAGTGCCGGCATAGCTAGGAAAGAGAATTAAATAGCCATCCTAAATAAGTTGGCTTAAACAAAGAATTGGATTTGTACAGAAACGGCGAGCTTACACAGAAGGCTAATTGCCAAACTGCCCGCAAACAACCGAGGCAGCACTGCCCTCTCTGGGCGAGGAGAAGCTCAGCCAGACAACCAAAGGCAACATGAACTGTCATTACAACTCTTTCAAGATTCGCAATGCAAGAATCAGAATAAAAGATTAAAAAAAAAAACTGCTAATCCAAATAGGAGAGCACAAANAGCATGAACTGCCATTACAACTCTTTCAACTGATCCACAATGCCAAGAATCAGAATAAAAGATAATAAAACCTGCTAATCCAAATAGGAGAGCACAACTATGGCAATGCATAGGTCACTCAAAAATAACTGTTTCCAAAGTAGATGATCACAAACATGCCTACTTTGTGATTGCTAACGACCAAACAATCGAGATGATGTCTAAGGAATGCAAAGCCACCTTCCTGAAGCATCACTTCGAGATTCAAGACCCACCTGAATATGAAGACATGAGAACGATAGTCATACGGAACGTCGACAAGCAATTCACAGAGTTCAGTGATGAAGAAATTAAGGAGAATATAGAAAATGAACATGCTTGGGCTAAGATAGAGCAGGTTATTAAAATACCAAATGCACCCTCTATCTTAAAAATAAGATTTGAATCCACTCAAATGGCAAAACGAGCATAAGAAAACAGACTATTGATATTATTCCAATCTATACCTCCTAAATTCGTTGAAAAGGACATATTTATCAACCTTGTTCCTTGTTACAGATGTTACAAATACGATCACCTCGTCAAAGATTGCAAGGAAACGGACACTTACAACGCTTGTTCCGAATGTGCGCGTACAAGGATTGCAGGGAAAACACGAAATGCCTAAACTGCAACGGTAACCACCGAACACTTGCCGCTAAATGCCCAACAATTACCAAAGAAAGAACGAAAGAGCAAAGGTAAGCTGAGAGAAAAAAGATCACCGCTGACACATCCCGCCAAACAACCTACGCGAGGGCAACAGCAGCAACTACCAATTATAATGGAGCAAGGAACAATGTAACTACCACCTTCAACGCGGAAACGATGCTAAGTTCTCTCCCACCGAACGCAGCTGTCTGTATAATGAGTGCGATATTATTTGCATATACTCAGGAAGCCAGAGAACCAGGCAGTTTCCAGATGTACTCCTTAAACAATCTCCCCAAGGTCAGATTCCCTGACCAAGTATATGCAAACACTTGGTCTATTAACAAATACAAACGACAATGTACCGACAATGACGAATGGAAACGAAACAGATGGACCAAGAAGGAAACAACAAGAAAAATCGAGAAACTACTCCAACCCAAGAAACGGTATCAAAAACGAAAAAGTTTGCAACAAACAAACATGCACAACGAGAGGAAATCAACGAAGAGGAATATCGTCTCCCGCCAAAAATTGACCAATATCCACAACATCAAAATCAAGAGGACCTTCAAGAGTCAACAGATGTTGCAAAGGCTAAAGAGGTCAGATTACATCGACTGCCAGAAATAAGACTTCGGGCGAGAGAGGAAAGCATTGGATACATCCCTAGACAATCCACACACAATGATCTCGTAAAATTAATGCAGTCAAATATCATTAAATGCACATACCTCCACCAAGATATCTTTGATGACCAACTTATCAAGGATAACATACTAAACAAGACTATTGATCTCACTGCATGCAGAATACAATACGTCAGTAATCAAGCTTTCGACAGAATTCTTAATGGAAATGGAACGAGAGCAGATCAGCAGACTGCCAGAAAATCCTCTACAGATCCTGACATTATATAATCTTACACTATGGCTAAAAATAGATACAAAATAACTCATCACAATGTCCTAAACTGGCGTACAAGGAAACATGAACTGTCAAACATGTATTTGACAGAAGACCCAGACGTAATATTAATTAATTAATGCCCACTGTCTACAGAATGACGAAATTAAGCTGTTTGGGTACAATGTTTATCAAAGGAACATTTTGAATGAAGGCGACGCCGGAGTTGCTATTGCTGTGAAAAGAAACATAAAACACAGAGTCATTGATGATTTTACCGAAGATTTTCTCGCAGTAGAACTATATACAGACCGAGGAAGCTTCGTTTTCGGGACGGCATACATGTCACCAAGACGACCCCAGTTCCCATACCCGGACATCATGAAAATCATGAGAAGGAACATTCCGGCTTACATAATAGCCGACCTAAATGCCCGACAACGCTCACTCGGACACAATAATAATTAATGGGCAGTGAGTTGATTAACCTGATCCACCGCAACACAATCACCCACCTTGGGCCAGACTTCGACACTTTCGTAAGTGCGAGAGGGAAAGGAAGACCTGACATCATATTAGGAAATAGAAATATACGCATGAATTATGCCATGCAAGAAGGCCCACTAACAACATCGGATCATATTCCTATTATCTTCACCCTGGCGACGTCACCCATCATGATCCCGCAAGCAAAAATGTTTGACTACAAAAGGGCTGACTGGGAACAATTCAAAAGAGAACTAGAACAACATATGGACCAACCTACAGGAGAACTCACAGTTAATAAAGAATATGTAGACAGTAAAATCGATAGTTGGTATGCAACGATTGAAAATGCAATGAACAAAGCAATACCCAAGAAAAATTACATAACTCTGCCTCACCCCTTGACAAGCGACCATCTTAAGCTGCTAACATGGAGGTACAGAAATATTTTAGACATAAAAGAACATCTTAGATGGACGCCACTTCTACGCACTCACAGTACAAGCAACTTCAGGAAGAGATGAAGGAGGAAAGCAAAACATTAGCCACAAATCACTGGAACAAACTTATGGAGGAAACAGAAATGGAGTATAACCCCAAAAAGTTCTGGAAAAAAGTAAAACGACTAAAGGGAAGCAACCGTAAAGAAACACCCTACACCAACTATGAGAAAATATCAGACGACCAAGAGGAGGAGATTTTTCGAAGATTCTGGGAAAACGTTTTTAAAATCAACGATGAAGATAACCGCAACTTTGATATGCAACACGAAGCTATGGTGTAAGACTACCTCACAAATAATAGAGAAGCACAATCAATCAAACTTAACAATGACAACCCTCTCACAAGACCCATCACAACAGGAGATACCAAGTCTAGAATTAAAAACTTTAAGGACAAAGCCCCCGGTCAAAGTGGCGTGATAAAGACTGTAATGCAGTCTCCCGGATGTTGCCATTGCAGAACTGAAGACAATTTTCAACTGGGCTCTTTCAATGGGCTATTTTCCAACAAAATTCAAAAACGCCATAATGGTATTAATAACAAAAGCAGGAAAAGACCCCAGAAAAGTTGAGAATTTTAGACCAATATCCCTATTAGAAATATCTGGTAAGATCTCCGAAAAAATCATTAATGACAGAGTGAAAATGCACATAGAGAACAATGGTCTATTCAACCCAAATCAGTATGGATTCAGGAAAGGAAGAGGCATACAACAGGCTATAACTTCCATATACGAAACCATTGCAATATCCCAAAGAAAGAGACAGCAGTGCAACATTGTATGTCGTATTGACAAACTCTGGAAACCAGGACTCCACTTCAAAATTTTACAAATAAATCTCCCAGACATTATCGAGAAAACCCTTTGCAACTTTTTAGAAGAACGCAAGGCAACATTTAAGATTGGGAACATAGTGGGACCTAATTTCCCTTTACTAAGTGGCGTGCCTCAAGGATCAATATTGAGTCCAATATTATTCATATTTTACACAGCTGACCTCGAAAGACCCAGGAACAATTGTGTACATGTGAGTTTTGCAGACGATAACACCCAGATCCTAATATACCCCTCAGCCAAGAAAGAGGCATTAGCAACAACGACGGTGTACGAAATAAGAAGAATAAATGATAGAGAATAAATGGAAGATTAAGACCAACAAAAACAAATTCCAATTACTATCAATATCAGCAACAAAACCAAGGAAAGTAGTAGTTGATGAAGAGAGAATACCCTTCAAAAACAAAGTTACTACTCGGCATGGAATTTGGTACACGCGGAGTATCATCACATAAAACGAAGACTGGCAACGGCCAAGTTCCAGTACACGAAACTCAAACTCCACTTCTACAAAACCCTTATTAGACCAATCATGGAGTACCCGGCCATTCCCCTGTGCATCTCATCGAAAACTAGCATAATCAAGATGCAACAATTTCAAAACAGTCCTTCGGACAGCAACAAGGAGGAACGAGGAAGATAATCTGCTATCAATAGCAGAACTGCATAACAAATACAAAGTGGAGGCAATAAACACCAGACTCTACAACTTGGCAAAAAAAAGTTTCGGACAAATTGGAAACCATAGACGGAGATCACTCGAGGAGAACAACTTCCCTCTTGTGAACGAACACTCGTGGTGGAGACGAATATCGCCCAACATCGAGAGTGGAGAGCCGATGCCGGACTACGCAACAATCGTCTAAGAAAAGCAGCATTTCTGAATACGTACATCAACTCAACAGACCTGTATGTAACCTTTATTTTGTAAATACTTTTGTAAATAAAGTTGAAATAAGCAGCAAGTAGGGCTGCCCTACTAGTTCTACATCTCTCTCTGCTTCAATTTCTGACCTTCCCTTCCTAAGCTTCAGCTAGCTTGTTCCACTGTTTCCATTCTTTCCTATCCTGCTGTGAAAAAAAAGCGCACACGAACTAGATGAATCGAAAAAGGCGCAAAACCCGCCGAGCCGACGAGGGCGGGCCACCGCCGCTCTTCTGTTCATGGTATACCTTGTTCATCCTGATTATACTACAATCGTATATGTATACAATGCTGACTATGTCAAGGTTAGTATGCTGATTCAGTGGGAATGTTACAAGGTAAATGTAATACGTCCGCCGCTCCGAGATCGCCGATAACTGTGTAACGCTCTAGCCTGCCGGGAATACTTGGTGGAGGTTTTGTTTCCTCGGCGGGGGTTGGGGGGGAGGACCCTCCCCCAGGGGAAAGTCATGTGAATACCCATGGTTATTTTCACTGTGGGTTATATTATTAGTGTTATTTAACCCCGAATTTTCCTTGGAACTTTCCATGCCCTCCCCTGTTATCGGGGCCAAGTTTGTCGCTAACGGGGGGGGGGGGGTTTCCGCGCAATAAATACTATATATTTGCAATATGGACAGTGAGAGGAATCCAACGATACCAA